>JASSRZ010000074.1:4159937-4172135 GCA_032164315.1 Malacoctenus gilli
TGTGTGTGTGTGTGTGTGTGTGTGTGTGTGTGTGTGTGTGTGTGTGTGTGTGTGTGTGTGTGTGTGTGTGTTAGAGAGACATGGTGTACAGTTGTCTTCACAGACATATGTTGTAGATCTCATGTATAATCTACCAGTGTGAAGAGACAAACATGTATGCTTGATGACTCGCAGTGTGTTTGGATATAACAAAGTGAATACTGTCCTTGATGGAAGTGTTTTAATATTTGTCTCTCTGTTCTGGTGTCCAAAGTGTTGCAGGTGCTAAATCCACAGATACACAATCATTTATCTGCCAGGGACACATCAATAAATTCTGAGTACTTCACACAAGTGTTTTTTCAGGAACTTCCTGGTTTCCATGATTCCTGCAGGATGAGAACCAATCATGCTATTAATCGTGTTGTTGCGATGGAAGTAAACTTAAATGGAGAGGATGGGATGAAAAGCGGGATGCTTTCAGTTTTCTTATTTTCTGTATTTTGTTCTTTGTCTTTCTTTTCACAAGTGTCAAGTTGACTCCATTTTGTAGCCATTTTTCATTCAGTTTGCCAAAACACCAACCACGTCAAAGGAACCACACAGGAACTCCAACACTGCATCCGGATAGCCGCTTCATGAGTCGAAGTCAAAGGAGCCGCACAGGTGTTTGATGGTTACTTGACAAAGAGAATAGTTCCTTAATATTGCTCAAACAAAACAGTTTATCAACAAATACACTCCTACTTAAGACGGGATGTTTTTTGGCAGTAACAAAGGCTGGATTTGTTTTTGTTTTTTACAGTGAGGAAGAATAAACTGAGCGGAGATTCAGTCACTCTTGTTTTGGCCTTTTCCACTTCACATCCATCACTGCTGTGTCACCTGTCGCAGAAGAATTATTCATGTCATTCATGGGAGCAAAGAAGTAAAGACACACTATAAAACCTCCTCGCTGCTGGTAAAATCCTGCAATTAAATAGTACTTAAGAATTATAGACTTTGAAGTAAAGTGTGATCATTGTCATAAATGGTGGCAGGATGGAGTCATGTAAAGTCGCAGTTGATCTGCTGAAATGGACTTTGTCATACTTTTCCGTAAGTATCCGCTTGAATCACTGCTGCATTAATGCACTTCCCGCTGAGACACATTAACATGTAAATGTTACCTGATAGCTTGTTCTGGGTGTTTCAAACTCTATGCTTGGTTTGAGTCATTTTAACTGTGTTGAAGTGTCAAATCATGTCAAGTCGTACCAGTGAGACCATAAGTAGCTCTTTGTAAAAATTCTCAAACATTCTTTGAAGTCATCGTCATGTTGAACTGATATTGTATTGCAAGCCTTTGGTCCACAGCGGGATATGTTAATTAAATATTCCCACATTTTGTCAGTAGGTAACATCAGATGAGAGGAATTATTGTTCCTTTGATGCATCATCACTTTTCAATCAGATTGGTGGTATATCAGGGATGATTGCTTGAGTGAGCTTGGATACGTCATCATTTAATCATCAATTCAACAAAATTAGAATCCAAATAAGGTTATGAAATAATCTCACCTTTGTGTGCAACTCCCTATTTAGATCAGGGATTTTTAAGGCTAATTTAAACTCAACAACATGTTTGGTAACTGAAATGTCATGCAATCGGTGGCTAAAATAGTGGTACATTTAAAGATTTACAAATCCTCATGGATCAGCAAGAGGAGTGGAGGTCAGTTTTCACTCAGTCCAAAGACAACTGACCATGTAAGGAGGCGCTGCTGTACTCAGGAGGGGAGTGGGGAGGAAGGAATGACTGGATCATGAAGGGATGCAGGAGTGGAGACTTAACGATTTTAATGAGATGAAAAAAGGTGAAACAAGTGAGAAATTTTGGACACATAAGCAGAAGCTTTAAAGGTGAACAGAGAGATGAGTGAGACAGTTCACACCTGCCATGTAAGGTGACTTTCATATGAAGTGAGCATTACAGCTGCATAGCATTTGTGAAACATTTTATCAGGTTACTGATGTTGTTCTTGTAGAATCAATCATTTGTGATTTCTCTCCGCCTGAGACGGTTGCAAATTAATCAGCCATGATTTCCCTGTGGGTGAGACACAGCATCAACTTAACCCAGTGGTCAATCAGCTGTGAGGTAACAGATCGCCATTCGACGTAAGGTCGAAAGGTCTGGACAAGGTCAGCAACCTCGTCACCCTTCACCTTGCTCCACCGTGACCCCGGGGTCTAGTCCGGTGGGAGTCTGGCATGGGGATGCCTGGATAATCAATAGCGGGGGCAGCACGTAATAAAACAAGGGATCCCCTGGGAGAGCACCAAAAAAAACATCAGTGTCCTGAACAACCACACTGCCTGTCAGTGAGCCAGCTGTGTGCAGCGCCATGCTTTTATTTTTGAGTTAGTCTGGCTTTTAAAAGACTTTACTGCTTCACAAGCTGTTTTTTCCCCACACTTAACATGTAAATCCAAGTGATTTAGTTAATCAATTCACCATCTCTTTTGATTTCTTGCAAATTCAACCCCTTCACTGTTACAGCATGATACAGATATATTCATAGGTGAACTTGTATGCATCCCCTTGATGAACACTTTGAATTTTGTCAGTGGTTTTGCGTGATAGCATGTGAGTTTTGCTTTGTGTACTCGAGAATAAAAAACAATTGGAAAGTCCCTTCACGAGTGCGTCTGCAAAGTGCAACAAACCGCTCATTTTCGCTGCCAGATTTAAGTTCTTTGAGCACATGCTGACAGTCAAATGTAAACATGTCAAATGTTTGCACTTATAGATTTTGACAGCTGGACAATAGGATGACTCAGGCCAAATCAGCTGTCCACACCAAACTCCAAAAGCAGCAGACAAATCATGATGATTACAATAATATTGTCAAATCTCTGCCCTCGAGTGCTGTTGACAGCTACATGTAGGGTTTTTAGCTCTTGTAGCATTGTGTTATTTACAGACTGATGTTGTGTGCTCGTCTGACAATGGCAAATGACAGAAGACGGATTCCCTCCATGCACCCTTCTCCTATCAAGTAGCTGTTTCTAGGCAGATTAATTCCCACACAGCCTCTCTGTTTCTGTTCCCTCTCTCCTTCCTCACTGTTTCTCTAACTTGTAGAAAAGAAAAGATGTTTCCTCATCTTTTCCCGATCAAACCTGGGGTGCAACCGTCCATCTCATCCTTCCCTTTCTCCCAAACTGTCTCTCCATTCATCTTTCTTTTATCTGTGTCTCATCAAGGTCTTCGGTGGGAGCTAAGAGGTGACAGGCGTGTGTCTGCCCGGTCCTGCTGTCTGCCTTTCTAATGAGCCCGAAACACGGGGGGTCAGCCTATTATGGAGATGAGGGGATCCAGGCAGGCCAAAAGGTGACAAACCTCTCCACCCCACCCAGCGATTGCCCATCTCCTTTCCTCATCTGTGTCCTCCTCTCACTCCTCCTTCCCTCCATCCATTTCTGAGTTTCAGTCTCTTCGGCAAGGTCTAATGAAGAGACTCTAAGCAGGAGGTGTAGCCTCCTGCCTGTGCTTCTCTTGATTCTCATCCCTCTTTCTCTTTTCTTTTTATCTTCTCATCCTGGAGCGTGTTAGAAGTTCCTCTCCCTCACCAGTTGCCCGGTTCAATCATCTCTGTCGGCCCAAGACCACCTCTGTTTGTCTGCCCGGCCTCAGTGGGGTTTCTTTGTAGGACGGCTCTGCGCTGGAACCCGCAACTGCTTCCTGCAGTCGGGTAGAACTTGCATCTTCGCATGCGTGTGCATATAGGGTTTTTTTGTATTTTTTCTTCAGCATCCCTTCAATCGCTTGCACCCCTCCCATCGCCTTCTGTGTGGCCAGGCCTCAGTCAGCCGGCGTGGCTTTGAAAAGCAGCCATGGCCCAGATACGCAGGGATGACAAAAGGCTGCTGTGCAGTTTCCTCAGCTGTTCGGGTTTTTGTTCGGAGGAGGAGGCGGCTGACATGGCCACAAACACACACTGTACATACAGGGATAAACACTCTCTTTTTATCACTTGTAAATTACTTGATACACATTCACCCCTCCTGTCTGCTCGCCCTCTTCATGCGTTTTCTTATTTCACGATGCAATATAGTTTATTTCTCATGGGGGCAGGACAGTGAATTAACCCCGGATAAATACATACCCATGACTGTTTAATATTGAGTTGGCTTTGATGAATCTGTGAAGGTGTATTCAATAGTCCAGGTGCAGTGTGAGGCAGTGGGGTCACCTCTCATTGGGTACTGGCTCATTAAAAAAGAGAGAGAGAGAGAAGAAGGAGGAGGTCCAGGAACCTGCCTCGTTAGCGCTTTCTTCAACATTTGATCTTTGGGGGGCCTGGGGATGTATTCTATTTTACTATTTGCCAGTCAAAAGCTCACCGGGTGCTTGCGGTTGCTAGGTCAAATGGGATGATTAAACAGGAAGCGAATCATTGGTCAGATCAGGTGATATGCAGATTACAGCTGCGGTGCAGTGCCAATGCCTGGCAAAGAGAAACACCACATGCTGGAAATATTCTGCTGCTAGGGGAACTTTAGTGCCGATAGGGGAGTAAAAAAAAAGGTGTATTAAAGTATCTCTTTGTAGCAGCCAGTTTGTGAACGCTTTTAATTCTTAATGATATATTTTTTCTCAAAACAGCATGCTTTACATATCGGAACGTAGAGCATCCTTATTTTCTGAAACCCTTTAACTAATAACGGCGACTAAAAGGATATTAGCCCTTCTGAGGCCATTCAAGTGTCAAATAAAATCACGCACACCTCAGTTAGTTCAAATATTTCAGACAGTTTATTGAAATTTTATTAATAAAATACTCCAGGCTCCTGTAATTATCTGATTGTCTGTGCCTGAGGTTCCTGCCTCTGAGGGGTATTTAGTGTCATCGCTCAACTCACAGTGAGAGGTGGTCCCACTGCTAGATTCAGGTCTCTTCCACTTCCCTGTGTTATCCCTTAGTATTAGTCTAATGGCCCAGGAAACACAGATAATTCTCAGCACAGATTAGCATCTGCCACTGGTGCCGCCGCTGCCACTAGACAGCACACGCGCGAGCACACACGCACGCACGCATGCACGCACGCACATTGTCTGCGTGGACACTTGCAGATAGAGACTGTGCATTAGCACATAATCACACTTACACACAGAGGGACGCAAATATTCAAATGGAGGCTGTATGGCAAATTACATGCATGGTTTAGCAAAAGGATCTGAGAAATGAAAACAAACACGGTATCTGTTTCTCTTCGCTGTGAACTCCAATCACTCATTCTTTTGCTTTTTTGAGCATGCACGCATCCATCAACGCTGGATCTGCCATTCATCGCAAGACTAATTAAATTTTTCCATAGGTGTCATCTGTCTTCTAATGTGACAGCGAGAAAAGAAAAAAACGATCATCACTTGAATTAGGAGTCAAAGTTATTCATTTAATTGCTTAAATGCATGTTGAGAGTTTGATCGGAGCAGACGAGCGTTGGCTGTAATGTCGCTGCGGTGAATGTCTGCAACAGACCGAGTTGATATGCAGCCGCGTGAGGCCAAGAAAAACTGTGAGCGTGTGTGTATATGTATGTTTGTGGATGTGTGTTGAGTGCTAAGAGGAGGCTCAAGGCTCGGTCTGTGATGTGTTTGAAGGAGGAGGAGTGTGAGGGCTGCAGTGCAAATGAGCGTATGTGTGTGCCTCTAAACGCCTCTCTGCCACCACATGGGCACAAATATTTACCAGCATATGGGTGAGTGTTGTGTGGACCCGCTTTGTGCATGTATGCATGAATGCCGCCCTCTGTGTGTGATCCCACCTGCGGGGCGGCGGAGTGGGCTGGAGGGAGGCAGCTTCTCTGTGCCGAGTAAAGTCTCGCTGTCTATAAAGGGTCCTCTTCACATGCGCCACGCTGGTGATAGATATTCACGTATGCCGGAGCTGACATCCAATCTGGCATCAGCGATTATAGAGCCCTCACCTCTTGATGTGTCCCCCTGTTGCTATCGGACCCCCTCTTCTCAAACACAGAAATCCCATTTTGTGTCACAGGACAGTGAAATGAGGCTGTGTTTGGTTACGCCGGTTTGTGTGTGATTGTGTTTATAGCGAATTTGTGATCGGAGGATGCCTTGATGTGGGAGACTGGCCATTTGTGTGTTTTTTGCATCACAATATCTCAGAATACGTGTATTTTACTGAACTAAATTACCATTCTGAGGAATGTGAGGGTTAAATCTTGACAGCCTGGGCATCTTACATAAAGTGTCTGCTGGTAACACAGGTTGTTTCTGTTAAATCGCAATGAAACATCTGTCAGATTTTTTTCCCTTCTGGATACATAGAAAGTTTTCCATCTTAGAGGAATACTCACTGTCTAACTCACACTTATGTCGTAACACAGAAAGCTCCAAATGTTTCAATGTCGGTTGGGACCCCCGCAGACCCCTAACTCCCCTAACATAGAGGTGATGAGTGAGTAGCATGAACTACTGGAGTCATAATCTGTGTTGTGTTTTGGTGTTTACCGTCATTCCCTCTGCCCTCCCTCCTCTTTTTGTAACAGTATTTGCTTGCTTTTTCTTCTGTGTGCATTCCCCCCCCCCCGCACAGTTCTTCCAGCCTATCCTGACCTGCACTGTACCGTCTTGATACTGTGTTTGATCGCGCTTCCTGATAGCACCTGCTGCTGTGATCAAGACCCAGACTCACATTGAGTTGGCATCCGCCACGGCCCAGCCCAGCGTGAAAGCCCCCTTTGAGACAGCTACACAGAAATACATACTGGCCATGTGATTAGACAGTGCCACGGGGTCTCATGTGCCTGCATGTACGAGCACGCGTTTGATACGGAAGTTTTATGTGTGAGAATCAGAAGCCAGGATCTGCTGTGTTTTGTCTCGGTCCCCTTGCAGTTCCAATCTCACTTGATCCTGAGGGAGCCTGGCACACCTTTAATAAGGCCTCTCCTCACACAGAACAAACAGCTCCAGTGTGAGCCATTACACAAGGTCACTTTTACTAATCTGTATTCATAAAACAATATTAAAAAACCTGATCTTTAAAGCTGAACTCAGGAATGGTTTCATTCTGTTAACAAAAGATCAAATTACTTTTTGATATGATGAATTACCATAAAATTACTACTCAACTCGGCACTGGGTTTAATCTTCTTGACTGGACTATTTGGCCAACAATGCAGCTCTTGCCAGCTTCATTTCCAACAAGGGGCTTTTTTCTGTCAGCAAGATTAAAAAGAACACAAGTCACCTCATTGAGTCAAAATGAAATGATGCTTTGGAATTTACCTCTGTTATCAGTCAATTCTGGAAAAAAAGTGACGTGAAGTAGAGTGTACACACTGTACATTTGCCAGCTTTCTGATGAGTAAACACAAGGTTCAAGAGGTAAGAATATGAGAACTGCCAGTTTTGGCACCGAGGATCCATTTTTCCCACACTCATAAGCGCACATAACATTTTGAACTTCTTGAAAATGTATTGATTTTAAAATCATTTTTTTCTTGTGTGTTTATATGCAATCCCTCCATCTTCTTTTACTTCTTGGTCCATCTTAGGGTTGTGAGAAGCTGGATGTGAGCAGTGGTTGTTGGCAGGGGGATACAATTCATGCGGTCATGGCAGTCATGTGCCCACCATTGCATCTGTACAGATTTACTTGTGAACGCTGTCCAGACCACACTTCTTAAAGGATCCAATAAAGTGAGCAACAGCGTGTTGCTGTGGTTACCAATCACCAAGAAACAAAGTGCACGCATTTTTCCACTTTGTGCTCCCCTGGATCATCTATTTCCCTTTCAAACCTTTAAAAAAAACTGAAAGAAAGAAGCACACCAGGTGACATTTGTGAGTGAACCGAGGCCAGCTTTTTCCAGAGGTGTCCTTGTTTTGCAAGTCAAAGTCGAGTCTCAAGTCTTTGTGCTCAAGTACTGAGTCGAGTCCCAAGTCCCAACAGGGAAGTCCAAGTCAAACCCAAGTCCTGATATGTTTTCCTCCAAGTCCTAAACAAGTCATTCAAACAAATAAACTGTGGAGATATCGAAAAGAAAATATTTGGCTGAGATTTCAATACTCACTCTAAATAGCTGTAGGTGTCATTGTAAGTCTGCCTTGTTGTCTGTCTGTCTTGAATTTGAACCTATACATAATATATTACCATACTATATGGTAAACATACTCAGTTGTTTAAATTCTGTCAGTAGGTGTATTTTGATGTACAAATATGCCAACCCTTATAAAACTACAAACGTATTCCTATGTTTTCTTGTCAAGGACATTCACCTTTATATGATACCATGAAACAATCAGCACACATCTGCATCTATATAATCTGGTAAATTGACCCGCTACTTTGAGAGGGAGGGAATTTTCCTCCATTTTAACAAAAAATAAATAAGCAACCACTTTCAACCAATCCAATGTTTATTCAAATATTTAAAAAAGGTTGAAACTCTGCTGTCAGTTCAAGCAGGCCAAGTAGTTCCCATTGTACACGGAGCCCAGCAGTGCGCTGTCACCTCGAAATGGCATAAATATAATAACAGCTACCGCATGACTGAGAACTTCTATCGACTACAGTGAACACTACTTATTACTCCGTTCACATTTCACAGACATATCAGTGCAGTTTTTAAAAAATATATTGTATTAATATATTTATTAAAAGGCTTATGAACCGCGTGTCATGCGTCCTGATTGGCTGAGGGACTGTAAGCCAATGTCAATTAATCTCCTCCGTCCTTCCTCTCTGTCCAATTACAGAATGCTTTCAGCTCGGCAAAGTTACGTGTTTGTAAAGTTTCTCCATGACAAAGCCCACAATGTGGACGAAACGTTCAGCACCGACAAATGCAGCTGCAGACACGCTCAAAATACAGAGGAAGATGCTATCTATGGCGGAGAAAGGTACACTTCTGGACATGCTAAGGAAGCTAGAAACTACGCTGCTACATGGCGCTATTAAAGAACACAGGACTGCATATTAATTGTAAATAATAAAGATGACTACTTCGCGGATTTCACCTGTTGCTGGTTCTCCTTGTAACGTAACCCCGCGATAAACGAGGGTTCATTGTCCTTGGCTGCCCTGTTCTAGAAAGCTATAGACCCTCCATATATAGCTCCCGCAACCGCTCCGTGACAGCCCCCCACAGTGCAGGAGTAGACAAGCGGGAACTGCTCCCCGATTTGTCAGGTAGCGGTGAGACTGGAGAGCCGTCATCAGCGTTTCCCTCAACGGTCGCACTCGCAGCAGAACTTGGGTTGTTGTATGAAAATGCTGCCGGTGGCTCTTCAGTCTCTGATGTATGACGTCAAATGAGTCGTCGAGTCATGCCAAGTCAAAGGGGTTGAGTCGAGTCGAGTCGAGTCCAAGTCTCGGGTTACTGAGCTTCGAGTCCAAGTCTTTTTTTGATTTGATCGAGTAGAGTCAAAAAGTCACAAAATTGGGACACGAGTTCAAGTCGAGTCCGAGTCTCGAGTCCCAAGTTCCCATCTCTGGCTTTTTCAGACGGACCAGAGTTCAGAGGAGCTTTCACACCAGTCAAATGAAAGGGAACTACCTGTAGGAACAAACAGGCCCAATGTGAAAGTTCCCTGAGTGTCTGAGATGTTCAGTAATCTCATGGTGGGATCAATGGAGTTGGGCTAAAGGCAACTTGGCGATATGCAAGCTAACATTTTGGTGAATTTTTCAAATGTATGAAGCAAAAGATTATATCACATACAACTTTTTTTCTTGCCTTTTTCTTTTCCCTTTCTTTTCTGTGCCACATCTTGTGTCTGTGCAGCCACAGAAATTACTTTAGGATTTATTTATCCAAGCTCAGATATCATCCAGAAACATTTTGAAGAAAAGTTTCACTCAGCTGTTCCTTCAACTTGTTGAACCGACTGACTGCACATAGCAAAAGGTTAAACTCTTAATGCCAGTCTAACCACCATGGTGCTGTACGTCTGAACAGAGCAGCGGGAGGCATTAGGATAAATGAATCCATAGCTCAAAGAAGTAGTTTCTTCTGTAACACTTTGTCCTTTTATTTTTTTAAGAGCTTTGCACCCACTGAACACATTCAGGAATGTTAGTACTGCAAGAGAGGAAAGAAAAGATAGAAATGCTTCAATACATTTCTGGAATTTAAGAGAGAAGGATCGTTGTACATCGTTGCCTGCAGGATAATTCTTTTATATTTGCTCTGATTTTGTGTTTCCTTTTGTTTTTCTTGAGATCTCTGATCTGGTCGCTCCTTGTTCATAGTCTTTGTGCCCTTTTATTTCAGACTTGTCAAATCCTTTTTCTTTTCTTTTTTTTGGCGGTCTGATTACAGCACACAAGAAACAGACATTTCCAAGCTGCATAACACTCCACAAGCAGTTCTACAATATGTCCCACCACAGAGCAAACATGATAGCTAATGGAAGGACTTCATGTCATTTTAGCAGAGGCACAGAAATGGCTTTTAATACGCCTTCGCTTTTTTCATTAAAGAACCGTTTCCTACCCCACTTTTCCTGATTCATGTGGTATTTTGAAACTCACATCAGAGGAAAATGCCAAGACAAAAAAAAGTCAAAGCAAGGATATTGTATGCTTAAGCAGCTGGTGATAATGATGGTGCATTGAGTCACTAATGGATTTTCGAAATAGCTTTTGTCTGCCAAGAAACAGCTTGACCCCTCTTTTTCTGTGGCTTTTATCTGAGTGTGTGGTGCATTCTTTCACAGTTCCAGGAGAACACTGGCCGTGTCATTATGCTCCTTTCACCAAGACTTCAGAGAATTGTTCGGGATGCAATTTTGAATTTCATCTCAGAATTTTACAAATATGGTCGGTAATTTAGTAAAGGATTTTCACTTCCTAAAAACTACTTTCTGGATGTATCTGGTTAGAAAGGAAAACCTGAACACTGTAGAAGTTACTAAATACCTTTCAAACAGGAGGAATATGAGGTCTCTGTGCAGTTCAGTCATAACTTTTTCTTTAAGTCACTTGTTCTTCGGCATTTTCTATCTGGTTCATATCCATTTGGGTAGATGGAGCCCCTCCGAAAATTACTAAACATTTGATTTGATTTATTTATTGTGAATGTGCTAGATAAAGGAGTTATATCAGTTTAACAAACAAGCATGAACTTGAATTATAATTATGCCCAACAGAACTGAGTAAGAACAATAATAATGAAAAGAATTGGGAGTTGACTGCTGAGTAACAAAGTTTGCATGTTCTCCCTGTGGATTATTGGGTTTCATCCAAGTTATCCCATTTCCTCTCGCCATTCAAAAACATGCATGTAAGGTCAATTGATGACTCTATACTGTCTTAGCACCTCTTGTATCGTTCGTTACCTTTACCGTTCATATGATCCATCCTTCCTCAACCAGCACTAACAGTGATTAACTTAGCTTCTCTCAATCATTCTGTTCCACTTTCAAAACGTACAAAATTCACCCTTTTTTGGAACCCCTCCACTGATTCCTGACCCAAAACTTCGAACTTTCCAGTGGAAAAAAAACCTAAAAACTAATTTTCAGAACTTGATTGAAATGAAACAATCATTGTTGAAGAGAGTTTTTGCAAGTGTACCAGGAACAATGATTCTGAAATTGAAGGAAACCGTTGTCCTTTTCAACTGGATAAATGCTTCCATTCACTGTTGGGTTGGGTTGGGTTGGGTTTTCTTCTAACAGCATTGAATGGTGCCATGCTTCACCCCTCGATGTTTGGTTTTAGGTGTCAGGTGAATTGCATTAATCTTTAAAAGTTTTTAGGGGAGTGAGCAACAGCTGTGATGAACTGTAAATTGAAAGGAGAAAAAAAAAACAAGTGCAGTTTCAAAAATGCAAGCGTGAGCACAAATTCCCATGCTTTCATATGGACCGAATCACTCATACCCCATGCCCATTTTTACAATGGGACCCGGACAATGGCGCTGATTCATAAAATTGGATGTGAAAAGCAAAGAGCTTACAAGGATCCCCATTTTCAGCTGGAAAGCATTCTCTTCTTTTATCACTTATCATCTTGTCTGCCTCATCACTGTCTCAAGAGCTGTGTTTATCCTTTCTTTTTAAATGAAAGATGGAAGATTAGAGGAGTACTAAGGACAAATGGCTAGTTGAGAACCAAGTGGTAGTGTGTGTGTGTGTGTGTGTGTGTGTGTGTGTGTGTGTGTGTGTGTGTGTGTGTGTGTGTGTGTGTGTGTGTG
>JASSRZ010000074.1:4176070-4188930 GCA_032164315.1 Malacoctenus gilli
TGGAGGAGATCTGTATGGAGGAGTGGGCCAAAATCCCTGCTGCAGTGTGTGCAAACCTGGTCAAGAACTACAGGAAAAGTCTGATCTCTGTAATTGCAAACAAAGGTTTCTGTACCAAATATTAAGTTTCATTTTTCTGGTGTATCAATTACTTATTTCACACAATAAAATTGAAATTAATTATTTAAAAATCATAGATTGTATTTTTCTGGATTTTTGTTTTAGATTCCATCACTCGCAGTTGAAGAGTACCTATGATAAAAATGACAGTCTTCTACATGCTTTGCAAGTGTGAAAACCTGAAAAATCAACAGTGTATCAAATACTTGTTCTCCCCACCGTATATGAGTGGAAAATCCAGTGTAACTAAGTATATTTTACAAGGGTGCCTTACTTATATATTTAGTAGGGATTTTTTTTTTGAGTCATTGTAACTACTGCCAGTATAAATTTTATATGTATAAGATTGAATCGGCTTGGGTTTCTTTACGAGAGGTTAGGTGTTCTTGTAGACATGAGTCAAGAGTATTTCAATCAAAATGTGATTTTCCTTGGTGACCCTCGACAATTTCCTCATTGTAGTGCATGCAATTGGATTTTGAGATGCATTACAGTAAGCTGACAGGTTTTAATGAGGGGTTAGAAGACACCCAGGAGTCCGTCCTTTCGGGACTGATCGACTGAAATCCGTAAAGTACCTTTTTTATGAGCGGGGGGCCCTGTTGAAGCACGGTTTTGTAGGACAAGTATATAGAAAAATGGTGAAAATATATTGAATGTCTAACCTCAGGTAATGGGGACTGACCCCTGCTTGGACTGGTAACACAATAGGCATAGATATTACTTCAAATAGACCTTGTAGAAATCCTGGCAGGCTATCAAAGGGAAACAATTCCACATCCATGTGCAATTAAATTGTGTTTGTCATAGTTGTTTAGTTGTATGTTTCTTATCTGTTTATTCAAATAATGAAGCAATGCTGGTACTAAATGTGTATCTGATTTTTTCAAGATTTTACATGGAATGCTGGTAAGTAAATTCTTCAAACATACAGGTTAGAAATTACTTTTATGGGCACTTGCATAAGCTGATAAAGCAACTTGATAGTGATTTCCAACATGTAGCCAAAACCCCAGAAAAAATAGAACTCTTTCAATATGAACTAGTTATACCTGTTTCAAGTAACAATTCTGGAAATAACAAAAGACTAAATGTGATGTGATAATAGTGTATGCCTTAAATAATGTCTCATAAATCGCTCAATAACAAATAGTAAAAGCCACTGATGAATTTCTTAAAGCATTCAGATAATCATCACCGACAGGCTGTGTGACCAAGCAGAATGTCAGCATAATCAGCACTACAATACCCACAAGCCCTGGGGTTTTACACTGTCAGCCAACCAATTAACTCCAAATGGCCCTGTCAGCCAATTATGCCAAAATAATGATACTTTGAAATACCACCATTGTACACACAGAGACACAGATACCGCCTAACTTCATCACTAAGCCAGCTCCCCGTGTGTGTGTGTGTGTGTGTGTGTGTGTGTGTGTGTGTGTGTGTCTGTGTGTCTGTGTGTCTGTGTGTGTCTGTGTGTGTCTGTGTGTGTGTGAGATAATGATGAAATAGCCATCTGCCATGGGCTGGCTTGTGTGAATCCCAAATGAAGATGAGTGGCTGGCTTCAAACAGCAGCAGCCTGTAAATGGTAAATGAACAGGGAGCATTTCTGCCTCCGGGCAATCCAGCCTATACCTACTTACACGGCAACAGCGCCTTGCAGTCCGTGGGATAAAGAAACGCCAGTCAATTACTCTCTTTGCTTGGGTTTAATCTCTCCTCTTTCCTTTTCCCCACCTTACTTTCCATTACATTTTTCTTCCCCCTTTTGTCTTTGAAGATGATACCATCAGAAGTGGGTCAACAGAGCGCAATATCAGCAGTTTGCTGATATTTGTAAAGTGAAAGCATGATCTGGTGTGTGCATGCGTGTGTGCGAGCGAGTGTGTGTGATCGAGAGTGGGACAGAAGATGGAGAGATTCACATTGTGTTTGAAGTGAGTAAGCCTCGTGCTGTGTTCATTAAGGTGCTCTCAGGGTTTGCATGTTCATGATCAAATGATTTGATGATAACAGTCCAGCCCTAATAGTTGATGGCAATTGAAGCTCTTCCTGACAATCTGTGTCTATTAGAGGCACTCCACAAAACCAGAAGAATTACAATGGAGAACCAATTGAATCTCCTTTTCCCCTCACTGCAAATGAAACCTTTGATTTTTAGTGATATTGTTCTCTTAAACATGCTTTGACTGATTTCTTTCTTTTTCTCTGTCTTTTTTTAATCTATTCTGGGAAGACGATGTAGTTGAAGCAGCACACTGAAGATTTGTCCCTTGCAGATGTTCCATCATCTTTCTTGTATGAAATATGATTCTTACTCCTTGGATTTAAACTTGTTTTTAACATGATCAATGACAGTGAATACCAGGCAGCGTTGTGGACAATAAGTTTCAAATGAAGCATTTTGTTATAACAGGTCATTCTGAAAAGGTGCCTTGTCACTTGAGTCAATTGGAACTCCAAATAACTTTTTCTTCAGTGTGACTTGTTCTTGAGAGGAGAGCATCATGTAAAAACCATGATTGAGCAGATTCATCACAAGCTGCTGAAAGCATGAGAGACTATTTGTGTGAATGTGCAACGACACTATGACAGCAGAGGTGATGTGTCTCCCTTCAGAGCTCATCAGTGTCAATCACGGTGAGGCTGCTCTGTAGGCCCCATTCTAACTGTCATAACTGTGATAAAGTCCTGTGTGTGTATATGCTGCTTATATATGTCATGATTGCCGTCGGGGTACAAGTGCACACCGTCTATTTTTGTGTGTATCCACGTTGAGTTGTGTGTGCATCTTTTCTTGTGCGTTGTGTGTCTGTTGATACACACACGTGCACTTAGCTCTGCGCATTCATGGTTGTAGACAAGCCCCACGAGGGACCTCTCAGACACAAAGGGGGTAATATATGTATAAAAGGGCCTCTGTGTCCCAGTCGTATGGAAATATAGTCTAGCTCAGTGTCTCCATGCTTCCTGGTAATGCCTGGTGCTAAACCCCAAATGGACAATTATGTGTCTGCGGAGTGGGAGGTCAAGAGACCTTCGATGGAAATTGGAATGGGGGTGGGGATACATTAATTCAACTAAGGTGCAGCGATACACATCCAAATAGGATATGCTCATTCTGTGTGGCACGTAGAAGTGCACGTGGACATGCCCCTGAGATACATACATTCACCTAAAAAAGGCAAATATGCACACATATAGATAAGCTGGACCTTTACTGTGCAGGATATGCATGCGTGATGAACCACATGGCATGGATTTGAATGTGCAAGACACAGGCAGAGACATATAGAAGTATATACCACACTTATCTTGGACTCCAAAGGCCCATGATGGACCTAACTTAGTCCCATAATCTGCACCAGCCACATGCTTAGGAGATCAATGTAGTGATTGCAGCAGAATGGCTCAAACAACCCCCAAGTCCCCCACCACCCTCAACAGCTCTGCTTCCCTCTCTCCTCTGTGACCTTATCTCCCCGGCTTAATCAAATTGCCAGTTAGATGTAGAGGCTGCTGCTGAAGGTTGTGGATGGAAGACGGCCTGAGAGGGAGAGAGGTAAAGAGAGGAGTAATGAACACAACCGTGCAGCAGCTTCCCTTGGAGTGGAAAAGGTGTTATAATGGACGTGGACAGACGTTCTCTGTCAGCAGCCGGCGCTCAGTCCAGACTCTCATCTCCTGCATTAACATGCCTCCCTGACTCCCCTCCTCCCCCTCCCTCCTCCTTCAGCAGTCCTCTGTAACCTTTTGCTATCTTTGCCATCAACCGTCCTCTCCTTGTCTCTGTGTCTCATGTTGTCTGTGTCTTTACTGCCTGTTTTTTTTGCATGGTATTCATCCACCTGTTCTTCCCTCCCACCGCTTCTTTCCCCTACTTTAACACCCCCACTCCCCCATCTCATTTTTGCTCTGTCTCTCTACTGCAGTCTCTCACTCAGATCTACATATCTTCAGCAATAATTGACATTTTCTATTTGCCAGCCTCTTTTCCTGTCGGCTGCCAGCCAGCGTCACCAAGGCAACTGCGATAGGTCCCTGTGCCTGGCGAGAGAGAGGAATGGGGGAATAGGGTGGAGGGGTGGCGGGTCTGCATTTGAACTGCTTCTCCTTTCCTTGGACGGACGTGCGCACGCATGCACAGACACGCACAGACAAACGCACACACCCTCTTTGACCTGACAGGACCCTCAGATGCCCACTTAGGGAATAGCTAATAAGCAAAATAATAATCATGAAGGTGGTGTTCAATAAGGGCATTTAAGCTAATTTGAGGGAATTAATAAGCATTTTATGATCCCCTAGGGCAGAAAGAGTTGGCAAGAGTGCCCATGTGCTCTATGTACACACACATAATCCTTCAATATGTTGTGTCCATATGGATTATGATAGAGTGCTATTAAGTGGCTTTCATGTCTTTTTTGGAGGAACATAGGAGCGCTGTAGCTGCAGTTGATGTATATGTGGCAGTGCGTTGAGATGGGCAGATGGTGTATCATCCTGTTTAGCATCAATCTCTTTGAAGCTTTGCCTTCTTTCCTTTGCTTCTTCTGCCTCCCCCCTTAAGATTCTTTCGTTTGTTGCGAGAGTGCTTGTGTGCCTTCATCACAAAAATTCACAGTACCTCATGTCTTCATTCAGTTAATTTGTGACTTTAATTACCCCGCTATATCTGAAAGCCCACTCCATCTGCTCGATACGCAGGCAATACTTCAGTCTGCTTCCCTCAAGCCACATTTACAGCCCGAGTCATTTTTAAGCAAAGGCATTGAAACACGGCCATTATTCTCAAGTAATGTAGATGAACAACTTCCACTTCCGTGATATTTTATGTATTTTCTTTGATTCATGAGATTCAACTGTTGTGTCTGCATTTCATTTTTGGGAGCCACACTTTTTTGTGTGCTCTTGTTAATAGAATAGCTAAATATCACAGTTTGGGATGGACAACTTCTGCAAACAAGATAATGTTAAAAAAAAAAAAAAAATTAAAGTATGTGAAATTGAACGAGAATACAGTCAAAGTTGTGCCATAATTAATTACAGCAATTTGAGTCACTGAGCTAAAATTTCTCAATTTTTCTTTCCGAAACACATCAACACCATCATTCGGGCCCGATGTTTGAATTGCACTAAAGAGTCAAAAAGGGAAAATGATGATTAGCTTGATCACCATGGAATCAAATGTGCTGTCAACCACTTGTGTTTCTTTTTGTGTGTGCATGTGTTTGTCACACAGTGCTGTCACCTCATGTTGCATCCTGGGACCAAGTAATGAGAGAGCAGAGCAGAGAGAGCTGTCACTGTTCTCTGTCATTCAAGAGGCTTTCCCTCTTCCCTTACTCATTAACCCCCACCCCCTTCGGGTTATTTTTTCGACGGCTCGTAGGTGTGATTGAATTTTTTGGAGTTGCTACCCAAAGCTCATAAGCATAGGTGAAAGCTGGCATGTAGATCAAAAGTTTTGTCTCATGGCTCGGCTCTCTTTTCACCGTGTAACATTCCAGGACAATGTTCACATTAGTCTGACGCCATAATAACCCCTGTGTCAGTGTCTCGCTCCATTTAACCACCATTTCTGCATGAGATCTGGAGATGCTCGAACTCTTTCACTTAAAGCAGCAAGTCACTTTCCACCCAGAGGGAGCTCTCAACCATTTCAGAAGCATTGCCGCAGCCTCTGAGATTGTCACAGTTATCCTGGCACTCTGTGATATTCTCACTCGAAGGATGAAACCTTACATTTTATACCATCTACTAAGAAAATTCAAGGTGTCCCAAGCAAGTGCACTCTTGCTTTCAACCTCTCCATGGTTTTGTCCATTAATTTATGTCATTTCAGTGTTTTTATCTTTTTTCGTGCAACTACATGATTGGTCCGAAAAATACCTTCATGGAAACACTGGTGGGGAACCTCCAAATCAAGTCATCAAACCCCTTATTCCGACTGTAAGAAGCAAAACAAAGGGTTTTGACGTCACCTTTTCTTAAAGAGTTCTTGCATAATTGCTGCCAATTGTCTCAGCCTTGGGCCTTTTTCAAACCCTTGTTGCAAAACTTGGATAAATTCTCGATAACAAAAATACTAAATTAGTCAGTTTTCTGCTTGAGACAGCAGAAGGACCATCAAAAAATCAGCATTTGCAAAATGAGCAGCCATAAGGTGCCACAGCACTCCTGTTAACCACTCACTGAACTGAGTGTTGCAACAAAAGCAAAAAAAACAGGAAAGGGAACAAAACAAGCAAAACCATCTTTTGAAAATTGTGCTGTCCAGTTTCTTTGAATGCATAAGATGTTATGAGGTGAGCTACTGAAGGCTCTTTGGGATAAATATGTGGGCCCCACTCACTCTCCAGTTGGAGTGAAGCACACAGTGGCTCCCTAGAATTACGTTGCGATGACTGGTTTGAACTGGTAATAAAGCCTTCATGGATTTTCACAGAATACTACTTAAAGAGTACTTCAACTTCTCAATCATAGCTCGGTCATCCAGCTTCTTTGTAGAAAGTTGTCTTTTCCCATTCTTAATGATGGATTTTGACTTAGAGGTGCTGATCCACACACTGGATTTAAACATTTTACATGGCTAGAAAATGTTTAAACGCATGCCAGAGAGACTCTTGCACTCTTGCCAAAAGAATTGCATCATCTACAAAGAGTAGAAAAGACCACCTATTGGCTTTCAAACAGTCTGCTTTGCTGACCTTTGCTGCATCTTTAAAGAGAAGAGACGGGGCACACCTTGGACTTTGTCTGGCACCATCTTTGTACAAGTTTGACTTACTTAATAGATTCAGTTGAGAATCAGATATAATGCAGACATAAAACTCAAACTGAGCGTTTAGATTTTTGACTGTCGAGCTTAAAGCCTTGAGTTTCTGGCTGCTTATATTAATGTAAGGATACAGGTGAGAGTCTTTTTCTGACTAGAGTGTGCGTTTGCGCGCATGTGTCTGCGTGTGCGTGTTGCATTGAAAGTGCAGATAATCAGCAGGACTGGATATATGCATCATAAACCACAGCAATAGTTAAATTGAAGTCCATCAGTCTTGGACTTCATGCTCCAACCAGCAAAAGATCCAAGGCTGTGATTAGGGGCTGGATCATATGACATATGAATGGACTCCTCCATAAAACAACATGCAGAAGCATAACATGTATTCTCAGTCCAGTCTTGATCAGGCACATCTCACATGTATCTGCTCCATCTCGGTCATTAAAATTGCATCTATCTGGTTTCCAGGCAAAGCAATCTTATAAATAGGCCATTGGCATGGCAAAGGCACAGCACAGAGGGACTTTCTCCTCTTCCATTCTCTGTAATAAGAGGCTGCAGCTCCAGGACTGTGTCACTTTTTACTTGCACCCGCAGGGCATCAAGAAAAAGACTTCTTCCAGGCAAACTGCTCCATTTCTTTCTTTGTCTGAACGTTCATACACACGCTCAAACACACTTTTGTCATCTCTTTCTTGTCTTCTTCAAGGCTCCGGCTTTCTCCCTTGATGAGCAGCTAAATTATTTCAATTAAAGTGTCACCTGTCAGTCAGACAGCTCTAGGTGATGCCTTTTGATGTTGAGCCAGCATCAGAGCTTCCCAAACCAAACCGATCTGCCAGCGGAATTCATTTCAATCATCTCTGCACAGCGTGGCTGAACCTGGGGACTGAGACAATCCCCCAGCTTCCACAGAAACACGCACCTCCCGCACAGCCTTACCTCCCCCAACACCACCCCTACTTCATCTCTTCTTTCCCTCTTGCCCACCCCCCCGCCTGTCTCCTCACTTTAATTAGCTCTGGATTAAATTAATAGCTATATGTTGGCGTTAATTGATTTATCTTGAGACAGGGTCTATAATTACAGGTTCTCAATGGAGAGATCTTCGCTGTGACGCTGGAGGCTCTCCTCTCTTCATTGTCTGTGCTTTTATGTGTCTGCTTGTGTGTGTGCTTTTGTTGCTTGTTTTTGTGTGTACGCGTGTGATCACCACCCCTAGCATAACAAGCATTGTTTGAGTCAGTCGGAGGTTAGCGAGCAGGCACCACTCAATGAGCGAGGGAAAAAAAGATGATGCAAATAGATGTTGTCCTGCCATAATAAAACACAATTACAGCTTTATTAGAAGATGTAATTGCTTTGTTAGAGCATCTCAATTTGTCTGTGTTGTGCGCTGTTTACCCCTGCTATTATACAATGCACATGCTCATCCATACTTGGCCCGCTAAGTAAGATGTGACAACCCCCCTTTCAGTTATTATTCCACAAGGATGTCGAGTTTTCTTGATATTTTTTATGGGGAGAAGTGGGTTTTGCCTGGTGATGGATGGTTTATTGTGAAACACACTGACTGAGCTTAAGGGCCTTGGCTGTATCATTGGCAGTTGGTATTCTATGGCATAACTCAGTCATGCAGCGATGAACACGCTCAGTCTGAAATATCGAGGCACTTCCCATGACAGACTGAGTCCAGCAACTCAGGACATACTGTGTTTACAGGCAGGCAGGCATGCAAAAGCACTAAACTTCATAGCCTTTTTTTCCTTTCTTCCATTTCACCAGTGGAACTTGTCTCATCCAATTCATTTAAATGGGGGATAAAATTAAGCTGCCACACTGCAGTGGTCTTTCTTCCCTTTCTCCCTTCCAGACCACTGTATGAATCTTAATCAGGGCCAGCAGAGTGCCAAGAGCTGTCTGTCCATCAGTTGTAACACCACAGGCTGGCCGACTGGCTGGCATCAGGCCCAGAGATGTGAAATGAGCCCACAGGGGGCTATAGTCTGCCTTCAGCACTAGTCAAGCCGCTCAGGACATCATAAGAGAGAGGGAGAGGGATGGGGGCAGCAGAAACAGCGCAGTGAGGGGGAGGCAAGGAAGTGGACCAGAGGAGAGAGAACAAAGGGAATAGAGGGAGAGAGAGGAAAAAATACAGGAGGAACTGATCTGAAGAATGTTGTAAAGAAAGGAAAGGAAGAGTGGAAGATGGATGGAGAGAGAGGGGATGAGAGACGGAGGGACATGGCTCATCTGCTCCGGCTTTCTCGAACAAGATTGCAGGATTTCCTAGATCAGCCAAGTGTAGAACTAGGAAATCAGCCAAGTGTAGAAGTGAATTTTTCCCCAGCTTGTCTTTCTCTCACTCCCTCCTTTTACTGCTCCTCACTCAAGCATTTTTTCCTGCCCCCTCATCTTAATTGTTACGCTCTCATGTCCCCATCACTGAGCAATGGATTAAATTCCTATTTCCTTTCCAATACTGTAATGATATCAGATTATGCTCCCTTATCCTCTGTCTGTGCTACTCGCCGGTCTGCTTGTACCTACACGCTCCTGGACTGTCACTGTCATTTTGAATTCGAAACATGTCCGTGATCTGACACATGTCATTCCAGGTAAATACTAAAGGACAATGACCTCCAGTCTTAAAAAAAATAAACGCAACACAAATGTCAACAAAAACAAAGACAAACTTCATCCAAAGGCAACTTTTTGCTTTTTGTTAATCCACATTCAGCCAAAAATAGTCAGAAGAGGTTGATAATGAGATCTTTCACAAACATTGAAACAAATACTCCCACTAAAACAAAAAACTTGTCGGATTAAAGCAGCATTTTGTAGCAGCTTGATTTTTAACCCAATTTACTAATTATCTCTCAACAGCTATTTCTCTGTTTGCAAGCCTTTAGAAAGCATTTTAATGAAAGTCATAACTTCATTATGACAAAACATTCAGCTGTTATGTTGCTGAATTAAAAGATTTTAAAGTTCAATAAAACTTGTGCTCATGTTGATATGGTGACATATAAAAAGTCATCATTGCAGCTTTATTAGCAATTAAATGGCAGAATCTTTACTGAAGGACTTAGGAGAGATAATTGGACACTTTCTGAAGCCCAGCTCATTAACTTAACTGTCCCTTTACAACTCCCTCTTTCATCACACCGCCAAAATGACTCAAGTCATGGCCATTGTCTTTATCTGGTTTTAAAGGGGTTAAACAAGCAGCAGATTTTACATTAGATTAGGTACTTGCCTTTGATGGTGAATCAAACTTTTAACCTAGATGAAATATCAAAACTCTAAGTTGTCTACAAAGTCATCAAGGACCAAGCAAGGTCTCTGATCAGAGAAAATGACAATGTTCGAAGCGTTATCCAAAGTTAGCGATACAATTTTAGCTCGTCTCTGCTGTAACAACTGTCACCCTGCTAATTGTGACCAATAACTCAGTGTATCTCTGGTAAATCAATACCTTTGATGATTTCAAAGGCTACATGTTGGCTGTCAACACTGGTGAACTGGATAGTAAAGGTTAATATCAGTCGTAAACATTAATTCTCCTCTAAAGTCATTAAAATGTCTGATCATGTTCTACTTTATTGCTCCGCACACTCCTGCAGGATGCATAGAGCAGCCACTTCCAGTGCATTCACAGTCAATAAAGCTAAGAAAAACCTAAAAAAGAGAGAATCGGAAAAAGGCAGTGATGGTTGGTTGAGGAGTTGACTCTTTTATTTTTTTTTTTTTACATATATTTGATCACTTTTTTCTAATGAATACCCTAATCAAGGAACATTTAATCCTGCACTGCCTGCAGAGATACACCAAGGTTCAAATGCAAGCTGATGAAGTGCTGACATTAGTTTGCGACGCCATTAGTTCCACGTGTGTCTGCCTTTGAAATATGGATTTTTGGTGTGTCAGGGACAAGGGCCTCTCAGTGGTCGCTCGTGTGTGCTTTGCATCATTATTGAACTCGGTGCCATTCTGCGTGAAATCAATCAGCCAAGCTCTATCCCAAGGAGCGGCTTGTACAATAAAAAAGTCTCTCCAAAACTCTGTACCTTTTTATTTGTTCTGTGAGTGCTTCAGACAGAAATGAGTGGCTCTCTGAAAGCCAAAGTGGGCTGTATAAAGAATTTCTTATAAATGGCTGTGCTTTGGGGAATAAAAGGTGTTCTGCTATTGACACAATCAGGAAAAGTAGGTCACATTTTAAGAAACACCTGTGGCTACAGGGTCAGAGCCTTCAGAGTGAACCTTTTCAGGTAGAAAATAGCAAACATCAATCATATTTGAAAACCTGAATTTTAACATGAAATTCATGTGGAGAGGCTGAGCAAACATCCTAAAGGAAGGTCTGAGCCAAGGACCTTTTTTGGGGAACAGCAGTGGTCTCATCACCTAATATGGTGGCAACACGAATGCAATTAAAATGCACACATCACTTTCTATAGGAACTCCTATATGCAAAGATAATATCTTTGCTTTTATAGTACATTTTAAAACATTGTTCTTTGAAATAAAACAGTGATACAAATCAGGGATGACGATCAAACAGCTGCTTGCAATAATACTTTGCATTCAATGATACGATAAAATAATAATAATAACAATAATAATAAAACGACCCATTATTTTTTTACTCTGTCTCAATTAGTTTGAGACAGAGTAAGAAAATAATGGGTCAAACCCCCATCTTGCCTGTTCTATGTATCGAAGTGTTCAAAATGCATCCTGTGGTGTGTGAGCACTTTGGACAGCAGCCTCTTGATGTTGCTCGGGAATGGAACACTACGGCTTTCAATCCTACGCTTCAGCCTAATGACAAGTGTTGAGCTTCAGTCAGTCTGTAGCTGACTGCAGAAGCCAAACCCAGCTCATCTCCTGGACTCCAGTGCTACTTCCTCCATCTCCCTCTCTCCCTCTGTCTCCCTCTCTTCTTCTCTCTCCCTCTGTCCTCTTCTCTCTTTTTCTGGATGGATGGACAGCACATTATAGCTGCTTTCACAGCAGTATGCTATACCCCATCCTTCGCTAAGTGACCTATGATTAATTGCACATTATTAACTTAACTGAGATTCTTCTCCAGATACATAGGCGTCAATAATGTCTGATTCCTCTTTAATAAGCCACTTCTGACAGTATTCATAATGTGCCACTTGCCCTGATCTCTCCCTAATGTATTCCCACTTTGTGAAAATTCCACTTATTTAGGGGTGGAGGAACTGGGCCAAAGGGAATGGGAAATAAAGACAGTGGGATGACTCTCCCATTGGGTAGTTAGCCCAAAGGCACAGGCAGATGCCTGAGGATGGAGGGGTAAAAGCAAAGTTTGTTGGAGTGTGAAGTCCTCATTCGGGTTTGTTTCGGGAGTTGGAAGACCCTCTAGGTTCAGCTAAGGCCATCTTGCTCGATCTTAATGAAGAACTTTGCTTATAAAGAATGCTACATCTTCCATTTTCATATCATGTTTTCTTTTTGTGAGCAAGACTGCAGTGTGATCTTTGAACCATTTAAACAAGCTGAACCATCACAACATACTAGGTACTGAGGTGCAATAACAGCAATTACTTATTTCTATTCACTCGTAGCCTTTAAGCCTCCATTGTTATCATGTGACCACACACATCGTACCTCCCAACTCATGTGCTTTCAGCTGTCCAACACACTGCAGTAGTAAGTTTTCAGTCAACCATCAACTTTATCTTTACTTTAGTTCATCTTCCTTTTTCCAATCTGCTGTGTCATGAAACAACGCACTCAATGTCTCGAAACGAGCAGTCCACACAGGACTGAGTAGGCTAAAAGATGTCTGCTGGGACACGCACGCATGCACACACACACACACACACACACACACACACGCACGCGACACACAAACAAACACACACACACACACACACACACACACACACACACACACACACACACACACACACACACACACA
>JASSRZ010000074.1:4200414-4219001 GCA_032164315.1 Malacoctenus gilli
ACACACACACACACACACACACACACACACACACACACACACACACACACACACACACACACACACACACATGCATGCAGACCTCCGGTACACAAAACCACTTTTGTCGTTTATGCACTTTTTTTTCGGGTGATAATTTGACGCATTAGCTTTTGGGGTTGAAAGATAAGCAGGGCTTAATGTATGCTAATATTAAGGTTTGCAGCTTGTAAGAAAATAAAGCAAGGTCATCAGGAAAAGGCGCACTTGTAATTAATAGATGAATTCATTACAAAAACAATGAGTCAGTTCAGAAGCACTCATTAACAAGATAAGGCATTTGAAATGAAAATGGAAACGTTAATGTGTTGACAATGAGAGCTGCTAAAGTCAACCTTGAGATGCTTTAATGCCGTCGGTGTACATTTGATTGGGCAAATCTGACGGCCTCTTTGCCGCCACCGCTGTATCATTCCTCATTATTCTCTGACACACTTGCTTGCTGATGCTCTCGCCTACTCTCCTTTTCCCTTCTATCCCAGCCTTCATCTATCCCTCCCTCCATCCCCCTTTCGCTGGCCTTTACCTGCTTGCTTGTCTCAGGGGAAATTACCACAGCTCAGAAATGCTGTCCTACTGCACTGCAATACTCTCTGCTCCGCTCTGCTCTGCCTCCCTTTCTCCCTCAGCTCATGCAGCGCACACATATGTACACGCAAATACACAGACATGCTGTGTACTGTGGACATGCACTCGATGTGCTTTACCCCTTTATGGTCACTGCAAACAGTTTCTTCCAGGTTTTGTGCTTCTGTCATAATATATCACACACTTTACAGACACAGCAGTGCATTTGGGATTAGATGCATGTCTTGCCTATGCCTCCATTGAATTTGAAGAGAGAATATAGTACTTGTGCGTTTTGATAACCATTGTACCAGTGCTAATATTTGCACAAGCAGCATTTGGTATGTGTGCCTGTTGTATGCCTATTTAAGTGCACTGTAATGTGAGTGTGTATACATTTTCTATGTGTCAGACCTGTTCTGTTCTGGATAATTTGCTCTTTGGTCTTAATGAAAGTTAATAAAAAGGATCCCTTCACCTCTCAACTACCAAGCTTTCAACTGCTTGCAGACCATCTTATTGCTCGTCGCCATGCTACAGACCTTCAGGGATGAGCAAATGAGCAGGGTTTTGCCACTTTGCACTGTTATTTAAAGTAAAGAAACTCAAATCACAATGCTAATCAGAGGCCGATGAATGTTTCAGCTCAGACCCTTTGCTACTGCCTGCAAGTTTGGGTCTTGAAGTAGAACTGGGGGAGTCTCATGGAGGCAGCATCCTGCTTTCATGTGTTCGGGGACGGTTTCGTCCTCAGTCAGAATTATCATCATGACGGTCCTTTTGCATATGTGAAGTCATGCCTTTGAAAATGTCACTTTGAGCACAGCAGCAGAAGCTTGCCATCTGCATTTTGATTACTCACATGCATAAAGTCCAGACTGTGGAGGATTGTGTATTCATAATCAATACCGAAATACTGACACCCCCAACTCAACAGCTTTCAGATATCTCACAGCAAACTGAGAATGTCTTTTTCTATAATGCAACGTGCGAGGAATAAGAATTTAAAAAGATCTCATTTTGAACTTGCTGCTGTCATGATATATGCATGTAACATATACATGCGTAATGCTATCTAGGCTGCAAATGTAAAGAGTAAGTGTGTGTATACAGTATGCCCGATCCTGAGCTTTGATGTATGAACTTGTTTTTTGGAGATTTTGTGCACATTTGCATGTGATTGTGTTTGGGTCTGGTGGCAGGCTAGAAATTAAAACCTTCTGCGGAACACAGCTCTTGATTAGACTGAAAACAAAACAAAGGCAGAGGAAAAGCACACTGAGGGAGAAATGGAGAGAGGTGAAGAGAAGAGGAGAACAGCAGGAGCAGGGGGAAGAGAGGTGCATTGTCGTAAGAAGGGGAGGAGTAAGCGATTGCCTCCGCTACAGTCCTGCAGCTTGTATCTGAGTTGTTTCTTATCAGAATGTCAGGCAGACCTTTCGCATTGACTTGCTTCTGTCAGCAGTCTGCCTAAATGTGAAAGTAATTAGGGAAATTGGCGGACTCAAAGAAACATCTAGAAGACACCTTAAAGAATAGCTGTGATGAGCGGGAGAAGGGGATGTGCAAGGGGAAGGACGAGTGCACACTCACACACTGAAAAATCATGTGTATACGTATGAATGTGCTCTTTTTTTAGTCACCTGAGTGAGTGTTTAATCGCAGAGATTATGTCAAACTGCTATCGTCATTTCAAGTCTCAGTTGTCCTTTGTGGCGCGTACATTTCCAGGTCCCACTTTGATAACTCATGTGACACAAGCTGGAAGTAATGGAGGCACTTGAGTTTGAATGTCATATATTAAGTCAGTAATTGCTGTTTCAAGGAGGCCCATTCAGTTAACTCCGTGGCAAAGTGTTTAGTCAAAGTGGCCTATTTACTCGGCATGTAAAAACAGCACATTCCTGCGTTTTCACTGTATTAGTCACAGTGAAGAACACATCCCTCAAGGCGTTTCCGAAGGCATTTCCCTCTGCTCTCACCTATTTTAACCCTGAGTGAGGAACATCTGCTTTCTCCATTCAGTCAGAACTTGCTGTTTTAATAGCTCTGGGCATATTGCCTCAAAAAAGAGAAAAAACTTTTGGCCGGGCCCCCTGGCTTTCTCATTAGCAGGCTCTCCCTGCGATGTATAGGTCTGTTCTCACTGGTCAGCTTTCCCCTTTGCAGAATCCTGACCTGTTCCCATCACTCTATGTGTGTTTGCGTGTGTGCGTGCGTGCGTGCGTGCATGTGTGCGTGTGTGCGTGGGGGTCATTTCCATGTGAAAAGACCTGCAGAGAATAGACAGGAGCCCCATTTTCTTTCTCCAAGATGGCTGCAAACGCTTTTGGGGTTGCACAAGGGCGACCTCATCCATCATGTCGTGAATAGCTGTGAATTTCTGTTTTTCAGCATCGTGCGATGAAGTGATCCCCCGAAAAAGGTCATCTTGGGTAGAAAACCAGGGTTAGGCCCTTTAAAAGGCATTTCAATCAGGTGAGTAAAGTTTATCATGCAAAGTTGTAATTGCTTGGAAGCTGCCAAAATTTGTCTGGTTATGTGCTGTTGTTCATCTGTTTTGATCAGTTACATCTATGTTAGTATCTATGTCTGAGTAGTGAAAACCGTTTCGACCATAGTGTTTCCCTTTTTTACAACAGAACTCCATTTTTTTGTGTTTTTAACTATTTTACTTTTGGTAATCAGCACTAGTTATTTATAACAGATTGCACTGAATTCCTCTAAACTTCTTCAATCAGCACTTGCACTGTTGAAATCATGCTTAGCTTTATTGAGTGATTGTGGCACTTGCTTTTCAGAATGAACGTTATATATTTCTTTCAAATTCTGCATGGAATTGAAGCTTATTTTTTCAATGGAAACCCAAGTCCAGACTTAATCTGTTTCTCAAACACTTTTGCAATAGAATATCTGGAGGTAATGAAGAACGTGGGGGACCGGGTTTCTAACTCGAGAAGCCTTCCACGCATATCTAACAGTGGAGCGTTTGTTTCCCCACGGCACACGGTGTTTCCTGCACGCTTCAGAAATTACCATGGAAATATGAACCTCCTGCCTCCTTCCTGCCCCCCTTCCCCCTTTTTGTCCGGAGGGGCGGGCCGGAGGGCGGTAGGCGGAGCATGCGCTGGTCGCCGTGGTTGGTCGGGGGTGACGTATCCGGAGCCACTTCCTGGTGCGGGGTGCTCCCCGGGAGGAGGAGAGGCAGACTGCTGCAGTGTTGTTAGTTTGAACAAAATGGCTGCGAGACCACTGTCAACGAGAGCTCAATGAAACGCCTATCTTGGGTGTCCGCGCCACTGTCTGGATCCACACAGAATGTATTTTCCCGGAATCGTCACCCGCTCTACTTTTGCGGTAGCCAGCCCGTCGCTAGTCGTCCAACCGGCGACTTAAACAAACAAACGAAAGGATAAAAAAAAAAAAAAATCTTTTTGCACTTTAAAACAAGTTGGCTGGCTGGCTGGCCGTCGGCTTGCTCCGCGAAAACTCATCGGCTATTTTTTTCCACGAAAACTGCCTGATTTCTCTGATCCGCAAAACCTCCAAACGGTCGACGACTTTGAGACGCCAACCAGCTATCGTTAGCTTACATAATTTAGCTGCTTCTAAAAGTCATTTTATTCGTGTGCGTTTTTTTGTTTTTGTTATTAGTGGTGCTTCGTCCCCTTCCCCGCCCCCGTTATATCGTGACCTTTTAACGAACCGTTTTTGGCGTGTAAAATTTCCACAGCATTAATATTCCTTGTTTTTTTTCTCTTGCTCTAAGCTTACATTTACCTTACTTGTGTGCATATCTGGCTGTGTAGCCGTTGTTTACCTCGGTATCTCGTCGCAAAGCTGCTTCAGCAGCAAGTCGGCGTATCTACCAAGTCTGGCTTTGATTGAGACTAAATCAATCTCTGCTCCACCTCTTTTTACGGGTAACTTTAGGGGGGGAGGGGGGGCGAGACAACGGAGAGTGATTTTCTGCATATTTTTTTTGCTCTGCCATGCATCGACTCTTGACTGAAAGCTGCCAAAGCTGTGATTAACGCAAGGTAAGTTTGACGCCACTGTTAGGTTTTCATACTATGCCTCTGTAAATATTGCAGCTGATTAACAGAATAGCGTGACTTCAACAGCAAGTATGTAATAAATAAATTCATCTGCATTGCTTATAATATTCAGACATTGAACTCTGTTAACGACAGTCCTTTGGCAAACCCTGTTGAGCCGATTCATATAACCACGATTACCAATTTTCTGTTGTGGCTCGATATCTCCATACAATTGTGTCTCTTCAGAAAGCAATGGAAACCTCAGATGTGCTGCTTTGGGGTATTTCCGTTTTTAGACGACAGTCAGTGTCCAAATCCAAGTTTACATTTTGGGGTCTTGAAAATGTTGGGAAGTTTTTGTGTTATATCATCACTCCTTCATGATTGGTTGAGTACACTGGGACACACTGTGGGCATGTGAGTGTGTAATGTTATGTTTTTTGAACTGAGTGCCTTTTGCAACTACTCTGCAGTGAGTAGAAGACAGTGCTGCTCTAACTGTGTGTATGCTGTTTGATTGATGGAAGTGTGGGATGGCACTGACAATGTACACTTCTGCTAAACATTTTTATTCATGTTTGCAGAATTTAGTTTCAGCTTTTTTGTTTGATGGATAAAAAAAGATACCAGACCTACATTGAATCCGATTTTTACTGCTGTGGGTGCTGGTGCCCATGCTGCAAGTGTATCACATTGTGTATCTTGTACAGCATTTTGCATTCCACTACACTAATTCCAAGTACATTATTAAACATAGCTGTCCTGTCTCTTTCCTCCTCCTGTTCTCCTCCTCCCCCCCGGCCCTGTGAGAATGCCCTGGAGTCTGATTGAACTGTCGCCTTCCATTGCGTTCCCCCTTCCTGCATCCTATCCCCAGGCACTGAAGTATAGCTTTTAATATCTCCTCCGCGTGTCTTAATTGAAGTACATAATTTCCTGTTCAGTTTCAACCTCCCCCCCTCATATGTCTGTCACCACTGTCTTATCTCTATCGTCACACACCAGCGAGGTGATGAAATGAAAAATGTGCACGAGCAGCAGTGGCACACATGCATTAATAATCTGATTGGGAGCATTTTTTTTGTGTGTGCACTGCATGCTTTCTTCACAGAAGTTCGCGAGCACGTCTGTGCTCTGCCTTGGAATGTTCATGCGCTGTTGCAAACGTGTGTTTATGCTTTTGTTACTTCCACCGTGAAGCTGTGTGTCCACTTCTGTGGAGGCCCAAACTATGGCAATGAGCTAATGCTATGCAGTCATTAATCAGGTCTTTAGCTGCATCTTGCATGCACGACACACTCAGCTGACTCACATACACAAGTGCGGCGCTGTGCTCAGACCCAAGGTCAAGGGTCCTTCTTTCCATATGCACACCCATAAAGCTGACAAGCATTCATAAAGGAGATGGCTGTGAAAAACTATTGCAGGTGTAATGAAATGCATGGAAAAACATGCCAGAAGTAAAACTTGGCCAAAGGAATTGGAAATCTATTTTTTGCTCACAAATGCTCATGAGTTTGCCTGGCCTAGACCAACGTCTCAAACTGCAGCAGGTGGTTCATCTGGAGATCACTAAGGCAAATTAGATGTCTGTCAGAACTTCAGGCTCCCAATGATTAATTTAGAGTATCAGGGGTGCAAATGTTTTCTCTCTTTGGGAGAACAGAAATGTGTCTGTATATATGTGTGTGCTACCCTGCACCCATAACCTAATCTCGAAATCTTTTTAAACTCCTATCATCTCGATTCCCGGAGTTTGTGATGATGCACTTCCAGTGTGATAACAGTCAACATGAGAAAATCAGTGACTCCCTGAACCTTAGACTCTGTGAATTTATGTGAGTTCTCCTCATATTGGCTGTGCTCTAGCAGGAAACCCATAGCACATGTGGGCCCCAGAATCAACCAAGCTGTAGGCTTTTGGCATCTTGACATTGTTTTGATTAGACTATATTTTAACTATACTGTACCAAAGCCGTGAGGACAAATACTGGCAGTAACTCCATTTGCAGCCCCCTATCACTGAAGGGGCAAAATCATTTACTTAAGAGAACCCAAGGCTTGCCTTTCCTGATCTGACCCTTTATAGACAAAACAAAACACACCACAATTCTTTCCCTCAGGTTGCTACCATCAGCAATTTTTTTAATGAAAGGTCATATTGAACTGGAACTGCTTGTTGTGTCACTGTGTCGTGTGAATTCATTGTTTACACTTTTGTTTTAATTTTAATTTTTAAAATTAGGTCAGATGTTGCGTTGGATATGGCATCTTTAAAATTTCATGTTTCATAATGCAGCTCTGCCTTGGTAATGTTTTTTGTCCAGAGATTTTGTGTTCATTAGCATAAATCAGTTTGGTTTTGGGTTGTTTTTTTTACATGTGTTCTTTGTGTGTATTCATTCCCCAGTCATTGACTTTAACCCAGGCTTGACCATTGTAGACACTGAGCCTGTGATTATGAGGGTTTTCAAACAGCTGGCTCAGTCCTGGTAGATAACTTGCTCAACACCGCTGCGGGGGGCTGCTCCAGTCGAGATGCGTCGACAGTAGAATAAGCTGGATTTAATAGGAAGCTGCCAAAAGCCATTGCCCTCTTCCACTGCTCTATGTATTGCTCTTTTGACATCAGTGCAAGCAAAATAAAGATTTACCAGTCAGATCTGATTGGTGTGCCCTTTGTTCGAAATGGGTGTTTGTGTGTGCAGACCCACAAAGTAAGAGTCAACTTTGGATCTGTGTTGGCAGTGGTTTAATGGGAGGCCAAGCAGCCTGAAACACTTCTAATATCCTTTGGCTGATGGCTGTCGCAAAGAAAACAAAGTACTCAGTCTTTGCCGCAGAAATATGTTTGGATTCAAGAGGGGAAAAGTCTTTCCTCACTGAAAAATGTATAAAATAAGAAACACTTACTCTCTCCATGATGTAAAATGCAAATATTAGTTGAGAGTAGGACAAAGTATGGTTTCAAGTCTGAAAATGAAATCCTTGAGATATTTGTCTCTGACTTGCATACACAGTCAGCAAACTGGGCTCTGTAACCCTCCTTCTTGTCTAACTTGTGTGCCAATAGAGGGGGCAGGGGTTTCGGGGGCCCACCAGGGGTAAGCCAATATGGAATAGAAGTAGGGGGGTCGAGGAAGCGAAGCTGAAAACGGCAAGCCACTGCCTGTGAGTCTTGGCGGGTGTCCAGGAGAATGTACAATGCGCTGAGGTTTGGTGCGGGGGCCTCCGTCCCCCCCTCTGCTCCATGTAGGCTAATTGGGGAGACATGGAGAGAAGGAGATGGCCATGGCATGGAAACTGACAGAGAATATGCAGGACATGCAATTCGCAATGCCCCCCATTCCTTCTCCAACCAATGTTAGACAGCCTCACTCATTATGTAATGAGACTTAGGTCCTACAGCAGCTCCAAAGCTCTCAGTTAAGGCCATGTAAATAGCATGAGCATGTGATGCCTGTCCCCACACTGGGAGTGTGGGGACAGGCAAGTACAGGCAAGACTTAGGCAAGTAAGCTCAGACCAATTGTTTGGATTGTTTATCGTCTTAGTGTGAACTTGAGTACAGTCAGGAAGGTTGAGTGTTCACTTTTACTGTGTGTCTTGAATGTTAGTTTTCTATGAGCTAATTTTTAATCTGAGATTCTTCAAGCAATCATCAGAACTTATTTTGAATCATGACCAAGTTTAAGTAGAAAAAACATCCTATTGATAGACGAGATGCAACAAGGACATGGTTGGATCTATCTGAAGTGACTGTGGCCTGTGAAAAATTTATGTTGAAACTATTCACTGTTAGTTCTGACTGAAATCAGGAAACGATCACTCACAACCCAGAAAAGAGACCAGAGGCAACCGGTTGAATTTTAGTCATACAAGGGGCATCACATCGCTGGGTCTTGTAAGTGCTCACCAGACGAGTCTCCCCCAAATGCCAGCGATCTGACTGCTCGCACTTCTTTTTATTACAGAATGGGTGTATACAAGTTACAAAGAACTTTAGAGACAGTTGTCTCGGTAAAGCTTAAGTGTGGGGGAAGAGTGTGTGTGTCTTCAAGGGATAAGAGTGGCTGTTGTGAATGTGTGAGTGTGTAAGTACGTGCGGAGGTGAGTGTGTAGATAGGATGAACTGTGGCCCTCAGAAAGAAACAGGCACAAGCGGGGAGCACCTTTGGGCAAACGGGTCTTCTCCTCTTTTACAACAGCACACTCTTGTTCATCACAGAGAAGGACACAAAGTTGCTGACTAGGAATGTGGTTCCCATCTAAGACTCATAAAGTACAAAATTTCCCTCTGTACAACTTGAATTTAAAACAACCTTAGCACTGATCACGAGTCTTTTCATTACACTCATGAGCTATTTGCTTTCTGAATATTTTGGTCCTCAAAAACTTAACAATAACTTTGTCTTATATCAAGCTTCTCGGCTTCTATTTTTAGTTTAAAGATGTACAATAGTTGGATTCTCTACACCTGTTTTCTCTATGATTTTCCCCCCACACACAATGCGTTTTTCCCCGATAACACCACTTCTTTTCTCGTCTCACTTTCTCTGAGCCATGGTGATTGTTTACATTGTTGACAGCCAGTTAATTGTTGAATAGCATTGTGTGTTTGTGGGCGTGGAATGACAGCTGTCTTCTTGAGCACAATTTTAGACTTGGATTTTTGGAGTAAGAGATGTAATACTGTCCTTGAAGACACATTTTCAAGAAGCTGTTTGAGGGTGCAGAGGTAGTCTGAAGATTGTTCAGACGATAACGAAAAATCATTTTGTAGTGATTCTTTCAATAACTGATGCAGTGCCAGTAGCCTTCAGTAGAGTAAAATCTTCCAGAGGTGAAGTTCATTGTCTAAGTTTGCATTGTCTGTGTATATGTATGTTTTATCAGCTTGATGATGACTGTGAACACAGGCTACACAGTATCCAAAATTGAAGAACAACACACTTCGACAGAGATGGTGTCCGACTTCTTCTGACCTCCCAAATAACAAATGAACTCCAAACACAACAGTTGCTCTCAACTGGGAACTGCCTTTGGTAGTTTCCTGGATTGTCTTTTTCTGCCTTTTTTCATTTTTTCACTTAAGTACCTTAAATGAATCACAAGAAGAGTCAGAACATATACAGAGGAAATAAGTCTTCAAATACTTAATCTAATTGCTAGCATAAGTGGTTATATTTTGGTTCTTCATTTTATTTGTGCCATTATTGTATTGGCTCACCTTAGTACTTGGAGTGCAACCATAGATCTGTATTTGACATTAGGACAGAGACATTTAAGACTGACATGGATTGAGGCAGCTAACACTGAGTGAGTGTTTTGTCTGTTATTCATTAGACATACGTTTTGACCTGTGATAACTTAAGGAAATTGAATGTTTTCTAGCTACCAATGTGTGCATTTTATAAACTAAAACCTAAACATAATTTTTATTGTGGGAAACTCCTGATGGCTTGTGAACTAAAGGAAACTGTGTTTTATCAGTGTTTGGTTGTCATTAGGTGCACTTGTCGTTGGTTACCTTTCGAACCTATAATAGCCTAGTGTCATTTATGGTTTGCAAAAGGTGGCACAAAAAACATAACTACATAAAGTCGTGAAAATCATTTTCATTGCTCAATTTAAAGTGCTCCGAAGAGAAAGCTTGCTCATACTCCTACTGAAGGATTTGTTCTGTTTTTAAATTCTCTGAAGTTTTAGTTGTTTTGATGACGGTGAGCAGCAGTCCTGCTTGGGCTTGTGCATTGTTCTGTTTTTTCATTTAATTAGCTGCCACTTTGTTAAAGTTTCATATCCACTTGACAGAGGCAGCAGCCAAGACACTGCAAGTTAATTTTCTGGAGGCAAAACTCAAAGCTGTTATTTATAGCACAGCTCAATCCCTCCTACCGTCTGATTCTTTGACTTTTTTTCCATCTTGCGCCCCTCATCACAGCTATACTCCCACCTGTTCGCAGTCAGACAGTCTTGTGTCCACAAATTTTGGAAACCAAGAATAGTTTGCCACAATGCACTGAGGCCAGTCAAGTAACAATAAAGTGCATTCTCTTCTTTTTCCACAAGCTGCTGTCTCCACCTGCTTGGAGCAAAGCTGGTATGCACAGAATGCGTACAAACTGAGTGGCCGCTGAGACTGTTACTGTGACTTAGGGAGATGAAAACATACCTACATTGTTATTGCTGCTTATCAACTGTGGAATTTACTGGCTTGTTTTCCTCAAGCCATTCAGGTTGAGTAAACACAAATCCACACCCACACACATTCATGGAGAGTGGCTGAGGTCTATTGCAGCAGTAGCAGGTATTTAGGAATTATTCCCAAGGTAAAAGCTGCCCATAATGTTCCTTGTAATAAGGCTCAGGAGAGTCCTGTGGCTTTGGTAATGCCACAGGAATGGGTGGGTGGCTGAATGGTAATGGTGCTAGAGATTGCCACATTTTGTGGTCATAATCCGGCCATGGTATTCTCGGTGCTCGGAGAGGAAAGTCCTATTTCTCCTCTACTTCCTCCTCTTTTGTGAATGGTGTTTGGTCTGCAGTGGGTTTGACAGCTTTTGCAAACACACGAAGCTGCATGTTTTTTCATTGCTTCTCTCTTTTGAAGTTCTCTCTCCTTGCCATTCTTCCTTGTTCTTGCCCCGGCTTCATTGCAGCACAGTTCAATTTTCCTTCCTTTTATTCACATTTCCAATCACCCTTGCAGTATTTTCTCCCCTCACCCCTCATTTCCCCTCCCCCTTCTCTAGATACTTGCGATCAAGGTGAATAGATGGGTTTTTTTCGGGTTTTATTTAGCAACCCACCCCCGTGTCATCCTGCCTCTTCTTGGCTGCCAGCCTCAATAGTGCTTCGTACAGTTTTGTTTCCAACTCCTCTGTGTCTCCAGTGAGGATTCTTTCTGTCTTTACCCTCTTCGAGTATAGTCTTTTCCTTTTCTCTCTGTGCCCTGTCTGGTTGCTGTGGCGGCTGTTGTTCTTAATTGGTATTGCTCTGCGTCTGCTTTCATCTTCCGCCTGCCCTCCCTTCCTCCTCCACCTCCCTCTTCTCTGCATCCCTGGCGACAGGCATCAGCCAGACGGCTTTCCTGTGTGTGTCTGTGTTTTTTATGTTGGGTTAGTGTGTGTTCTGATTTTCTAGCCTGTACAGTGTGTTCTTGTTGTCGCATTTCCCTCTCTGTAGCTTAGCCCCATATCCCCAGATATGGAACTGTTTTGTTCTACATAGGAGGAGAAAATCCTGCCTCACTCTGCATTTTTTCCCTCTTTTAGTAATTTTCCAGGATCCCAAATTTGCTGAGATCTGTGTTGTTTCTTTCCCAATCCTTAATTCTCATGAAAAACTACGAAGTCAATGAGGATCATTAGTTGGATCAGCTTTCAAAAATGATTAAAGTGCACCAGTCTCTCACAGATTCATTATGTTTGTCTTGTAGATAAATAAGCTAATTTAGCAAACTTAGTGTAGTCAAAGTCAGTTCTATATGTGTTGTGTTATGAATGCTTGTACAGGCAGGCTGAGGCAGAGTTTGGATCAGACAATTCAGAATGGATGACAGTGTGTCTGTATATTCTGCACATCACCAGAAACACATCACCAGAATGCATACATTAATTTTCAGGTCACAGGATTGGATTTTTGGGGGGACTGTTCTTCTCCTGCTTTCAATATAGGAATATATTGAATGAGGTGCTCTGGCCCTGTAGGTCACTAACCTCAAAACAGGACATTATTTTGCCTAATTGCAGTTTCATTTTCCCGGAGAGAGTAAACCTGATGCTTGAAGGCAACACAGGAGACAAGCCAGGGTCACTGCTGAGAAAGTGCTGGTGTCTGCGCTATTGAGTAAGCGAGAGACAGGGAGCGTCAGGTAAAAGTATATGTGAGTGTAACGGAGGTCAGGAATGAAGCTAAGTTTGGCAGGGATGACATCAGCTTAAGAGACAACTGCGTGCTCTCTTATTTCACCAGGAGTTTTACTCAGAGGCTGTCAGGCTCGTTTCCAGTCGACTTTTCTGATTATAGATAATATTTGAATACTTCAGTAAAGTATTGACAACTAGGAAGTCAGGATCACAACAAAATCGCCTTTTGTGGGTGTGACATTGTTCTATTTATCTCCCTGGCCCAGACTCTCAAACCCCCTTTGTGAGAGTAACACAAGTCACTGGATACAATTCTGCCACCATGATTTCAGTGGTAAACAGATGAAACTAACAGAGGTACAAAGCTTGATGTTGTAGAGATGCTGTAATTCGAGCAAATAAAAGGGGGATGAACACTCGCACTGGTTTAATAGTACATCTGTATTGCCCTACATTCTCTGTTTCTCTCTGTGCCACTGAGTGTTGCTACTGTGTATTTTTTATTCCCTGTGTTCATTGTCAAATCTATTGGGTGTCTTGTTACAGAGACAGATTTTTGCTTTAGTTGTGTATATTGTCTCATGTCGGATAGAGGAGAAACCAAATGGACTCAAAAACTGAAAAGAATGAATGTGAAGTAAGCTACTCCGCATACTGCCTAATGCCTGCACAACACATACTGTACACAATTATACGCACGCACGCACGCACGCAGAGTCAGATGCATCCACACGTAATTTGAACTCCCTATTTATTACCTGAGGGCAGTCTTGGCAAAGCTGCTGAGATAGCACAATGACACACAGTCAGTTTGAAAAATAGGACTGTGCGAATGTGTGTGTGAATGTAGGGGAGAGGAGGAGGGTGCAGTGTAGGAAAAACAGCAAATGAGGATGCAAAACTATCGATGGGAGGAGTTAGAAAAAGAGTGTTGGGAGGACATCCATTTGTGGCAGCCACTGCTCCTTCTCCATCTCTGTCCTTTTCTCTAAACTTTGACCAATTTCTTTCTCGCCCCTCTCCTATATCGTTGCTACTGCACTATCAGGCTTTATCTTTGAGGTCTGTGTTGTCTGTTTGATTGGCAGCTCCCTCCCCCTGCCATTGGGCAGCACAGTGGGAGGTAGGCACTCCATTAATCTTCTGTTATGAGTGTTATGATTCATTCATATATTCAAATTTTGATTCTTATCCAAACTCTGTGTTGCACCATTTTGTATTTTGCTGCACTTGTCGGGGGCTACACTCATCAATACGAGTGCTTCACCTAAAGAAATGAATTAATAATTTGAGAAATGTTTCAATAAATCAAATCAGTGGTCTTTGAATGGCCAAGCCTTGAGCTCTGTGGAGCCAGGGTTTGAAGGCAAAGCCAATTCTTACTCTTGATGAGCTTGAACCAGCAAAAACCTGCTTTATTGATGGATGAATTGTAGGTTTATCACTGCAGGGATTATTCGCTGCGATAATCATCTTCGTCAATTGAATGGGTGTCTGAGACATTATCAGAGATCTCAAACCACTAAAACCTTTTGAGGTTGTGCAAATAGCTTCATTTTAGTGAGACTTGACTCCTTTAAATGAGCTTGCAGCAAATTTAGCTGAGCTATTCTGCTTTTCTTTTTAGAAAATCATCATCTATACAACTCGCAAAGGAGAATTGTATGTAATTGTTGAGCACAGGTATGTGTGGAGATGCATCTATACTTTCCCTGCTGAAGAGAAAACTGGGGGAGACTATTATTTTAGGTTGACTTTGGGGTAATGTATTATTTGAAGCTTTTTAAAGAATTTCTTTTGACATTGTGCTGTTATATAGATTAGTATCATCTGCACTTAGTCTAGACTAAACACCGAGACTCGCACTGAGTCGCTCCTCACTCATGCCTTTTATAGTTTCCAGGAGTTGTCACTATAGCTGAGGCCAAAGGAAATAAAGGCTGAAATGAAGTACCCCGTTTCCTCTCCTCGCCCTCAGGCCAGCTATCTTGCTTGTTTGACTCGCACCCACTGGAAAAAGATCTTGGTAAAAAGATCTTGTGTCTTTCTCTGTCAGTTTTTGGCCAAATTCTCTTCTTTTCTCTTGTCACCTTTTTATTTTCTTGCCAATTGTTACTTTTTTTTTAATATACCAATGCTTTTACATTGGCTTTTATTTCTACTGTTCACACTAACTCCATCTTCATCCCACACTTTCTTTTTATTTACCGCTTTTTCTGTACCCTTTCAAACCTCTCTATTCATATTGTGATCTTAGGGGAGAAACACTCTTCGGAAGTGTCTGGGGGTTTTTTTGGGATGAAGTATTGCTGCTGGATGAAAAGTTTTGGGGTTATTCTCAAGTCTGTGAGTGCACTTGGGCTCTGAAGTGAATAAAAATGAAGCGGCTGAGAAGTTCCTATTCAGTGTGCGCAAACATTTGTGAGCATAACTTAGCTTTCTTCAGTAAAATTTGACTACATCTGTGGCCATGCAGTGTGATTGTGCCTGAATGCTGTTTAATAGCAAGTTACACTTTTTGTGAATTTCTGAGTTTGAATTTAGTAAATGTAACTGAAGGGCAAGAATCTTGAGCGGACACCTTTCCTAAAAAGATTCAGTGGTGTTTACCTATATTTTGTTTATCAAATGTTTTCACTGCTAACCAAAACAGATATATTTAATACGTAATGGTTAGCATGGGTTATTGTCTCTAAAATAAGGTTCACTAATTTAGGTTTTAATCATTTCTGTGTTCTCTCATTAAACAGCTAAGAGAAGCTAGCAACAGAAGAAAGCTAACCATTTGATGGAAGAAAACAAAAAGAAAAAACAAGAAGAAAAGACCAAGAAGGACATCGCTCAGAAAAAGGTGAAAATCACACATTCTTTCACTTTTTCTAGCATAAAGCCGTATCTGTGTCCCTCTCTTCACGTAATTTGGTATTCTAAAGGCGTTTAGCAGTGCATCATCTTTTTCTTATCAAAAGATAAAACATTGATTATATTAAATGAAGGCATCCGATTTCTATTAAACTCTTTTACATTTTCAGTGTTTTCTGCCAGTAAGCAAAAAACTGCAAATATCTTGAAATTGTCACATAGTTTAGTCTTGACATTCTGTTCCTTTATTGAGTGAAATGCCTTTTTTGTTTCATTAACCCTGAACCACTCGTAAATGTCATCAAGTGTGTAATCAATTCCAATGAAGCGAATGATACTGACGTTGATCTCTGTCTCTCCTCCTCTGCAGACTGCTGATCAGAAACCCAAAGGTGAGTGTCATTGGCAAGTGAAATACTGTCTCCCCCTTTCCAAAACCTCTGCTCAGCCTCCGACTACAGTTTTGAATAAACTTTATTTAAACAACCTTACCACAAAATAAGTGTGACCGACCTGCCAACACACATATTAGACTTGCATTTTACATATTTAGCATGTATACAGATGGACACACACATTTTGCACATGCATGCACAATTATGCTGAATGACTCCTTTTTTCTGTTTTGCATGTGTACACACACACACACACACACACACACACACACACACACACACACAGATGCGCACATCTATGCGTGCATACAGTGAAATGTAATGCAGAGTGACGCTCAATACGCCTGCAGCACCAGGCAGTGGAGCGTGAGGGCACCCAGACAGCTCACCAAGTGTGGTGAGTGTAAAAAGATGGGGGGATGGGACGAGAATGAGAATAGAGGGTGAGAGAAATAAAGGACGCGACTGGAGTTGAGCTGAAATGCAGAGAGTGAAGCTAAAGGAACATTGTCCTCAGATCTACTCGGTGTTCTCCCAACATGCCTACATAGATAATCTCCGTGTACCAGGAGCAAATAAGCTTCAGTTTCGTCTTTAAACATGCTGTTTATGCTCTGATTACATGTTTAAGTTTGCCTATATTGCTGTATCTGATGTAAAGACGTCCCTTTTGTCACTTTCTATGTATCTGCTGTGCTTAAAATTAAAGGGCTAACATAATAGCTCAAGGTCAAATTTTCAAATAAAAAATATTTTATTCTGCATGTTTTTGTCCAATAAACTGCTAAGAAGAAATTCTGTTTGAATATAAAAGAATAAATGATTATTTTAGTGATGGAGATTGCTTCTCTAATAGTGCAAGTGATAGTTGTCCTCTTGCAGTGATGTGGCGCAGCTGATTTTGGAGATGATGCAATAAATGTATAAAAATGAAATGAATATATTTTTGCACGGCATTTAAACAAGGTTTCTGTGTTAAACTGCTCTGTGTGGATCTGGTAGGGTTGTTCTTCCCAGTATGAGTAGCAGCTTGGCCATCTGGGTGTAACGGTGGGGCTTTATCAAAGGTAACCACAGCTTGGCTTGGACTCTGACCTGCCTAATTAATTACTCTCCCCGTGTTTGACTGCACTGCCTGTGTGTTTGGCCTATTTCACTGAGTTTAGCTTAACAAAAGGCAAAATGCTTTCGAATGAAAGCATTTTTTAATCCTTTTGCTCAAGTTATACTGAGATACTTTAGCAAGCATGAAAATTTCAGATTCGTCCAGTCCTTAAATTTATTAAAACATTTGAATGTAATCTAGATGCTTATAAACGATTTTGACAAATAGAGATAATTAGCAGAATTTCTTGAATGCAGTGCTTGTTTTCACCTATTGTGTACAAGCAGCAGTTTCACCTTTTTCTTTTTCAGGAAGGCTTATTCCACACTAGTTGTTTGCGTTCCCATCTGAAGGTTGGGTAAAGTGCCTGTAAAGAGACATTTGTCACTTCAGCTTGATCAGATGTTTTTGGTCAGTCTGTTCATGAACTGTATCCTTGAAATGTGATCACTGTAAGCTAGAAGTGATTACACCAGCATTACATAAATCATGTGTAATTACACGTGTGGATCTGTATTCTTACTACTTTGGCAGACTAAGTGTCTTTGTCATGTTTCTTGGATCGTTTGTTTTACGTCCTGCTATTTTTCTCCTCTGGATATAAAATGCATCAAGTGCACACTTACAGATTAATTTGTGCATTGAATGCCCAATGTGCCATATTATAGCAAAAGCAATAAAAGCTCATTCTTTAAACCTGCAACCACATGTAGTTTGTGCATGTGAGCTTAGCAATACAAGAGCAGCAAATAACTCTGGTGAGGGAGGAGATATTGACAACCTTTGATTTATGAGAGGTCCATGGCCTTTTGAATGCAGCTGAGGGGGAAGGAGCCAGTCGTGAAATAAGCTGTCTTGGGCAGTGAGTGAGTGAGAGAGGAAGCAATGATGTCGGGAGCACTCTTGACGAGTGTCAAAAATGACCGTCAAGAGTCAGTGATGGCACTAATACAGGAGAGGGCTAATGACATGGACAGTTATTTTATGGTATTCTTAATGATAAAGAAAAGAAGAGGGACATTGTACAAAAAGCTGGTGCATGCATGTATGTGTGTGTGTGGTGAGTATTTGCGCAGACTGAATGCTGAAGGAAGTAGAGGCAAGTGGATCTGTTTGAAGACTAATCTTTCAGCAAGCCATCAGGACTTCTGTGAGTTTGCTCATAACCTTCCAGCTGTAATATCTGTTAAAAGGAAGATGGCATCAACTGGAATGAGTTGGGTTTTCATGCGTGACACTAAATAATAGAGGTGTGTGTATATTCAGGAAGGGAGAAAATCACTATGCGATAGTGATTTGTGTCTTTCCATCCATATCAGTGCATTCTACCTTCCTTATACACTTTCAGAAATTCATAGCCGCATACACATGCACTCCACCACCCCCATACATGCAGTCTTTCTCTGCTTTCCTCTCTGCAGGCCTCCTTGGTCCCAGGCATTTCAATTTGTTTGCGGTAATCGATCTTGGCCATGCGCGTTCATATGTATGAAAATGAGATAAAGCTTCGGCGCACTGGAATTAACTTCTCTGCCCTCTATTAGGCATGGAGCTTCACCGAACGCAGGGCTACAGGAGGCTGTGTCCCGTTGCCCTGGCCCACCCATACCCGATTCCCCCCACCACATATTTGCACGCACACGCACACACACACACACACACACACACACACACACACACACACACACACACACACACACACACACAC
>JASSRZ010000074.1:4219101-4250820 GCA_032164315.1 Malacoctenus gilli
CACACACACACACACACACACACACACACACACACACACACACACACACACACACACACACACACACACAAGCTGGACTTCTTAAGCAGGAGCCCTCACGCCCTTCCCCTCAGCTCCCCATTACCTCAGAGGGATGCTGATTATTCAACCCCAGCTTACATGTAGATTTATCACAATCTCTACCACCACTGCAATCACAATCAGTCAGCTTGACTGCTCCACATACCTACCAACTTTGACAAAAATATGTGAATGCTTGCATACACACACTAAAATGTCTGGGGAATATACGAACCTGTCATGTTGCAGACGTATATGTTCTAAATGGTCACAGTCATAGAAAAATGTGCACCGACCTCCTTTACAGTAATTTCGAGCCTGTCAATCCTTTTGTGGTGACTGAATGAAATTGCCAAGCAGTCCTGATGGCCATGTTGCAGCCATTGTTAGCTCTTGGCACACATGCATAGACATCACCAGAGTGCTGGCAAACATCAGTCTTAGCAGGAAGTTGGATGGATGTGATTTAAAGTAGTTACATGCAGCATTCATTGAAAGCCTCCATAACACCGCTGTGTCTCTGCCATTCCAACACGTCTCCTTTTTGCTACTTATGTACTTTTCAGTGTTCAAGGAGAGGGGACTAATGCACCACTTGTTTTCACAACATCTCTCTTTCCTCTTGCTGTTATGTCTGCTATATCCATTTTGCGCTGTATGTGCTCGGTCCCAGCATCCAACTCTCAAAGGAAGCATACTTACACGGTGTCACCATGGTAATAACAGTATAATATTATTTTCAAAGTGGCAAGAGACCCACATCAACACAAGTGTGTCCTCTTATTCTGCATTGGATTAATTGGCAATTTCACATGCTATTAATTGCGTCAACACTTTTCAAATGGAATTTCATGAATTGCAATCTAATTAGAGGCTAATTTAGTTTAGCAATCGGTTCGCTTTTTTTTTGTTCAGTTAACAACATTTATAAACACTCAATGAATTAATAGTGAATGGCTTGTGAATTATGTCCTATGGATTTATGACTGTGAAGCATAATTGTTTTTCCTCAACCCTCCGTGTGTTCTGCCCACATCTATGTCAAGTGCTAGTGGAGAGTGAGGGATGGAGGGAGAGACTGAGTGAGAGATAAAGGGAATAAGAGGGGTGCTCAAACATAAACAATGCTTTCTTCTCTGACTATTCATGTTGTCTGATCACTCACAAGCTGCTGACAAGAGAGCCCATTGGATGTCCCTCGTCTGTCCCCATCATCTTTTCCTACCAGTGAGCTACTCCCTGTCAAATATCAAGGCGATGAACAGGATGTAGCGCGGCCTGTGCCGTGAGGGCAAGGTGCTTTTGCCTTTCTGCATCGTTGAAAGACTGTGTGTGTACAGACGATTTTGCTTGTATGCTTACCATGAACCATGGTAATATGGCAGTTAGACCACAAAGAAGGGTTCAAAAATTGTCCAGATGGCATTTTATTCACGCCGTTATCTTAATGATTGCTTCTGGTGCTTGTGTAGTGTGAGGTTATAATAACTTGGAGTTGTGGTCATAAAGGCCTGTGCCTGAGAAACTGATTGGTAGTCAAATTACCAGTTGCTTACTTTGAACCTTAATGAACCCAAAGGCTGCGACTTTGGGTGGTTGGTTTTTTAAATATGAATTCCGTTTATAATTGGAGACTTGTTATTATTATTTCAGAATCATCCTGAGAAACACCCTCCATTATTGTCTTGAACATTTTTCTTTTCGTCTTTTTTGAAGGTCAACCGAAGGAGGCAATAGAGGTGTGTAGCGCAGCTTTTTTTGATGTTTCTTAGTACTCTGCCCACTGTTGCTGGTTTTCCTACACAGTAGCAATGCAACTGTAATGCAACATGCATTCTAAGTAAGAACAATGTTGCAACATTCACAGTTTGAACTCTTGAGCTCTGCAATGCAGCAATCACATTCACGAGGCATGTATTCTCCTGCAGCCGTTCCCCCCAGGCACTGACCTCAGATTGATCATGGTAGAGCTCTTCACCCAGGGTGTGACTTAACTGCTGTTAGGGGTTAAAAAAGGGAACTTGGAACTGCATACTTAGAATCCAAGCACGCAGGAGATAAATGGCTTTGCTCCCTGATGTACTTTAGTCTTTGAGAATGACAAAGCTTCACGATTTTGACGATTCAAGATCCAAGATTTAAGTTGGAAACAAAAAAACACAGTGGGCACAGATGGGGGCAGCAGCATTAATTTAAGAGAGAGGGTGGGAAAAGGGGTGGTAAGAGAAAAAGGGTCAGCTGGGGCAAAGGGGTCACAGGAGGTGCATGAAGGTGCATTAGGCAACTGTTTGTCTCTATAGCAACAATCCATTTTTTGTGGGTGAGGGGTGAGAAAATTTTGCCTGTTTAGTGTGTCTATATCAACAGGGTGCTTCCTTTTTTTGTAAATAATACTGACAGATGGGACCTTCCTCAGAGTCACCCGTTTGACCGCTTCAGTTGCAGAAGTTCACACATGCACAAAAATTGGATTCTTGTGAATGAAGGGTTACTTAACTTCCAAACAGCCAAGTCTTCTTGTTGGTTTAGTTCTGTACATTGCTTTTTGTTTATTTTGATGGATTTTTTCATGCAACCTACAAGTTAATGTTTCACTTAATTTGTTTCAACCCTAAATCATGAGCAGATTGAGTCACTCACATGCAACTTTTCTGTTGACAGGCTAGGATATTGATTCACATAATATACTGCAAGAAAAAAACCCTTAGAAAGCAGTAATTATGAAATAATTATGTACTGATGTGAAAACCTTTTAAATACTCGGGGTTTCTTTTACGCCTCAGCTGGTATTTGATTTGAGAAATGCACTATTGTGTCTTGCAATAAAGACTGTTTTGTATCCGTCCCTCCCCCCGTCTATAAACATGACTGTGTAATAAAGTGGTTCTGCAGACAATGGGCACAAGGGATGTGGGAAGACTTTTCTTTCTATATCCAAGCTTTTTTTTCCCTTTTTGCCCATGTGTATTTTTTCCCTCCTCCTATAATCACCTTTGTCCTGCACTTAAATAGCTTACTTGCCTTGCTCTCTTACTGGGTGTAATTAACCATTTAGTGTAGCAAAAGGGTTTAATTAAAACTTTGGTGAAAGGTTGCTGAGAGTGCTTCAACTCAAGAGTTTAATGGAATATACTGTGCACTTGATATAGATGCTACTTAATGGCTTTCATTTTCAGGGTTAGCTAGATGTACTAATGTGACCAGTACCATTTGGATGGAACATGTACCGTATTTTCCGCACTATAAGGCGCACCTAAAAACCTCCAATTTTCTCAAAAGCTGACAGTGCGCCTTATAATCCGGTGCGCCTTATATATGGACCAATATTGAGCCACAACAGGTCTCGCAACTACAGTAAGCGTGCGGTTCATGCTGGGATATATGACTGCACGAGGCGTGCCGTTTCATTTCCTATTTTGTGTTTATGTAAAGACCCCAAAATGGCTCCTATTAAGAGACACGCTTACGGCGCAGAGTTCAAACTCAAGGCGATCAGTCACGCAGTAGAACATGGGAATAGAAAATATAAATACACCATTCATTGAAGGTGCACCTTGTAGTGCGGAAAATACAATACTTCTTTCTATATGACTGCGTTTTTTCTTTTTACTCGAGTGATATTTTTGTCACTGACCATATTTTTTGTGTATGTATATCAATCACATATTTTCTTTGATTGAACAAGACGTTAGAATTCATTAGAATGTTTTTTTTTTTTGTCTGCATTTTGTTTGCATTCTGTAAGAATACGGAGATCAGTAGGCAGGCAGTTGGAACAAGTTTGTGCTTGAATTATTTAGATGATGCTTTTATCTCTTTAGCTCAGCAAGTAAAAGTCTGTCTTCAACAGACACTTTTGATCAGTAAAATAGTTGATCTATAAGAATGTTTCTGCTATTGTATACTCTGATGTTACGTCTCAGAGAAAAACACACCTGAATTATTTATTAATCAGGAGAGGTACAAGACAAGGAACAGGACAAAAAGTAACACCATAATTCTAAAATTAATAACACAAACTGCTAAAAATGTAATGCATGGATTTCATGCCTTTCATGAGCATTGACTGTTGCCAGCAGAGTGTTAATTCACTTCTTTAATCTTTCAAAGGCCTACTCTCATCATGGGGATTTCCCCAATTTTCTCTTTGGTAGTCTTTTTTTTTTTGCACACCGCGCCCCCACCTCTTCAAAAACACCAACTCCATCACGGATTTAGATTCGCTGTCTTTCCAAATGAAAGACGTGTCTCGTTAAATATATTTCTGTTTGTGCAGGGGAGCGGAGTGCAGCGTCTCTCTCATATATTGTTTTTGTCACCCTTAACATATTGACTGTCATTTTTGCTGTCTCATTTTTTGTGCGCACACATGTATCCCTTCCATCTCAGGAGAATGTTAATTCTCATTTCCATTCTGATGTGCTTGTTGAATACAGATTACAGCAAAGATGGCTTACACCTTAGACAGTGGGACTTTGTCGTAGCAGCTCCTCCACACATTTTAATGCGTTTTCTTCAAGCATGTTTCTGTTTCCTGATGAATGGCTATGATTATAAGGACTTCGTTGTGGCTGTGTGTCCAGACCATAAGGGAGCTGCTACATGAACATTGTTGGTACAGTGACACACACGGTTGTGATTAGAGTTTCGGGGTTGGTTGTAATCGACTGTCTTCTGATCGAATCCCAAATGAAGTCAAGCACCTTAAAAGCTTTTTAGCAAGTGAGTTTGAACACACAAAAGCTCAGGTGAAATGTAGACTGAGCTGTAAGGTTATGGAGCACCTTACAGGGGGAAAGGTGAGGAATAGAAACAGTGTGGAGGACGTTGAAGAAAGGGGGCAGTGCGCCATGTATCCATTGTCCTGCTGTCTGATTGGCTGAGACAGCATCAGGCAGGCTGAGCTGAATTTGATCAGAGATGTGCGTCACCAGCAGCAGCTTCAAGCCAACAGCAAGCCAGATACTGCTGAGGGGATCTCTCTCTCTCTCTTGCTTTCTCTCTCGTGCTCTTTTTGTCTCCTATACAAGAATAAGCTTCATAATGTATGTTTACAAGCACATAAACATTTGGAAGCATGTCTTTCAAAGAAAATCACTAATAACAGACAGAATATTCTAGCAATAAATATTTAGAAGTGGAGTCCTTGTCATGTGGTGTGGTATTTAGAATTTTTTTGCAACTGCAAAATTTGGATTTCCTGTGTGTCACATCTGTGTGTGTTTGAGCAGCATGTGAGACCCTCTGTTTTTTTCAGCTATGCTTTCAGACAAGTTCTTGGCAAGCACAGTGCATACCTCTACACTATGAGTTTTTTTAAACTTCCGGTGAGATAGTTTTGCCCTGTGTGCTACTCTGTATTTAATTGCTAAAACTGCAGTGTAAGTCCATTGTAAGCAGAGTTCAGACTCTGACACAGGACAGATTGAAGCTCAAATTAACAAATTACTTCTATCCCATTTATTTCCCATTTTTGAAAAAGCACCTCCCGCTGTTATCAACATTCATGAGATCTCTCTCTCTCTCTCTCTCTCTCTCTCTCTCTCTCTCTCTCTCTCTCTCTCTCTCTCTCCTCCCCCTGTTCTCAACATTCATGAGAATTTCTCTTCTCTTTCTCTCTTCTCTCTGTCTCTAACTCTCTTTCTATCTTCCTCCTCCCCCAGCCTCAGCTGTTATGTAGTACGGGCCTATCTATCGAGGGACTATAGAAAACGACATCATCAGCTTTTCACCATACATTTACTCTTGGAACAAGACCCTGTATTTCACAGCAGCTCTTGGTCACTAGCTGTTAGCTGACAATGAACAGTTATTTCCTGTGCAGCTTGAAACACGGGTAAAAAACAGACTGCTTTATCTTTGTCACTTGATCATGCATTCACTCTGTACTTACAGCCACAGACTTGCACCAACATGTCACTTGGCTAACTTTAAAAACATGATTAATAACAAATAAAATGTGTTTCTTCTACTTTTCGTTGCTTAGAAAACTTTAGCAAATCCACTCTGTTTGGTTGCTAGTTATCAATTCCTGCTAATAACACCTTTTCATTTAACACTCAATTAGATGGCTGACCGGTCACTGTAACCACAGGGAAAGGGTCAGACCGAGGCCAAAACAGCTGGGAAAAGTGTGTGTCTGTCTGCACATATCTGTGTAGATGTGAGAGCAAAGAAATGCGTAAAGAGAAAGAAAAAAAACGTCTCGGTCTGTGCATGAGGGATTGTGTTCAGTCAGCAGGAAAAATATGACCTTTTCATGAAGCGCATCTGGGCGAGCAACATATGCTCAACAACAGGCTGCATAAGGCAGTTCATTTAAAGTGATGGTCCACAAAAACAAACAAATGGATGTTGGTTAAAGCCACTGTAACAGCAAAAAAAACACCTGCTGAATACAAAACGTGAAACTAGGTATACAAAATTACATTAGAGATTCATGAACAAGGGGTGTAAGTAAACATAATGTTCTTTTGTAACAATGAACGTGATGAAACTTTCAGTAGCTGACAAAAGGGTAAAATGTTGGTTTTGAAGACCATACATGCGGTGTTCATTTTTAGGAATGGAAAGCACATTTTTGGGAAAAGACTTGTTTTAACTGAACTCTTGTTCCGGGAGGAGCTGAGAGACACTTCAGGACTGTTTCGTTAATACTTTTTCCACCCTTTGATCAACAGAGCTCTGCCTCGACAAATCTCATATAAAGGCCTAAACGTGACTTAACCCAGACATTAATACCTTGCTCCCTGCATGTGTCTTTCTATGTGTGGATGCTTGTGTGCCCGTGTATTGTATCTGTCCAGTGCCAGAGGCTGCTCCCACTAAGCCCCGTCCCAGCCCATCCCACCACTTCCACCCCGCCAGCCCCACGCTGTCCCTGTCCTCCTCCTCGTCCTCCTCTTCTTCTCCTCCTGGCAATGGCAAGCACACTTCCTGCAGTAGCCAGCTCCCGACTCAGACTCCCCCTCAACAGCAGTGCCAGTTGTCCTCTGCCAGTGCTCGCTACCCGCCAAGAGAGGTGCCCCCGCGCTTCCGTCAGCAGGAGCACAAGCAGCTACTGAAGAGAGGCCAGCCACTGCCTTTGGGAGCCCTCAGCGCTCTCAGTTTTTCCTCTTCCACTTCCTCCTCCTCTTTACCCTCATCTTATTCTTCTCCTTCTGCAAGTACCAGCTGCACTACCCCAAACTCTGCCACATCTACTACGGGCAAACACCACCCAGGTTTGTGTCAGTATAGTGGAATCGTTCCCCTCAAACGGACCTGATCTGATATTAAAATGTCTTTCAGAGGTTGTTCTGTGTACTTCATCATGAAATGACTGAAGTAAGCGATCCAGATTCACTCATTTTGATTTTGTCACTTTTGCGCATGCTGGCTTCGCTTCATCTATATTTTAGTTTGATTTCTTTTATAGTAGGTTTATACAGATGCAAGAACATAATCAGAGGCAGCTTTTTTCTGAATTTCCCAACCACCTGATCCTCTTGCTACATTAATTGAGACCTTGTGTTTTAGATCAGCAGCATGCAGCTTCATGAAAATTAGAACAGAGAGATTTTCTGCAACGTGGGCACAATAGATAATAGTGACTATGATTAAATTTTAGTGCCACACCTTCTCTTCATATCAGGAAATAGGTGCAGCACTTGATTGATGAAAAAAGAGCTGTGCAAATTGAAAGAAAAGACCTAAATCTCAGCAATTTTCATTTGACAAGCTCCGCTTTTCCTTTTTAAACCTGGCAGACACAGGAAAGGGAGGAAGCCATTGTTTCCATGTATCTTTTTATGTATGTTATATTTGATCTTGATCTAATTGTTTGCAACACAAGCAATAACAATGCTTTCTTTTTAAAGGCCTAGGAAAATGAGCATTTTAGGGTAGGTGACAGTTCAGTTCTTTCAGCTTCTGCATCCACCTTTTTCTTGATTTCCTTGAATACATTCACACTCAGACCTCTATAGCCAGCGGTAGGATTTTAATGAACTGTTTTGTTGGCCCTAAGATCACTAATACTGAACTTGCCCTTAGGGTCTCATTGTGCAGTGGATTTTGTGCATTTGTGTGCAAGTAATGTGTTGCTAAATGATTGCCATGGCTTATTTATGCCATCATTACAGTTGCATTTCTTTATACATTTTTTCAGACACACACAGTTGTGATTTCAGTCTTAAACAATCTTGCGACTTTTGTGCAATACTGAACATAACCTTGCATTTATTCTGATTTCGATTTGCTGATGATATGGTTGTTATAGACATCGACTTCTTGTAGATAGACATGAAAGTGAAACTATCTTTTGTTGTTTTTGCATAACTTAAAGATGTCTCCCTCTCTGAGCACACAGTGCTTCTACAGAAAGCGTCAGGTGGACCTCACATGAGCATCTGCAGGCATCTTTGTTGTGTTTCCTCTTGTCTCCTTTTTTCTTTCTTTCTTTTGATCAGTGCAACATGGCTCTTTTGTGCTGCCTTTCATTACCGACTTAACATTTGCTGTGAGAACACTGAGGACTCTGTAAACAAATCTGCAGCAGCTGTAGAATGTGGCCAGCTCATCAAAAAACTTCAGCCCTCAGCATTACTGGAACATCTGGCCTTTGCATCCTCTGTTGCCGTTGCTCTTGTGTTTATGCTAATATGTTACGGGTCACAGTGTCAAAAAGCGGCTCAAAACTGACCAGCTAGCAAGTGATTGCTTTTGGCTTATTTTTTTTGGGCAATTTTCCTTTTTTGGACAGAATTACAGACATGGAAGGACAGTTTAGGATTACTGCTCTATAAAAACTCCTCTGTATGTTGTGATTGATGGGAAAAACATGCACATTTCTGCTGGACTAATATATATGTTGCATTGTTTAGTATTTCTCATCTGTGCTCTGGTGTGGAAAGGGTTTCCTTAGCTGTGATCCGGCTAAATTTGGCTGCAGCATTTAATGAAGATAAGCAACACGCCAAAGCCCTCAGATTCGATTGAATACTTTTCTGTTTTGAACTTCAGACATGTTAGGAAGCCCTGGTTGAATGTATTAACCCATAATATCTATATTATTGTCCGGCCACAAAAGTTGTTGAGACAGTGGATATTGTAGTTAAATTCATTGTGCTGCACTTTGGACCTTTGTATCCTGAGTAATTTGTTTCAAACATACAATATTTTTAATGGAAGATGTTTTGAAAAAAAAAATAAAAAAGGTTTGCTTTGAGAGTAATCTTAGACAGACTACTAAGTTCAGCTTTTGAATTTAAATTTAACATGCCAGATGGTGGTCGAATCAAATACAGTGTATCACAAATACAAAGAATCTAAATTCTTTTCCTTTTTATCTACCTTTTTAAAACACGACCATCATCTCTTACCCATAATATATACTGTACTTCCAAAGACAAACTTTTCTTCCTTTGTGCTGCTGCAAGTTAAGACTGAACTCTGTGTTGAGGACAGATTTTTGACCTTTGCTGAGGTTGCGTAGGCCCCTGGGATGTGTTGCTGCGATGGTTCACTTTTTTTACTTGCTCGAATGCCAACTCAAACACATGTATAAAGATGTGGCTGTGCAGCAGCCACACTGGTCTGACCTAGTTGTGTCCTCTCAGATATGTGTCTGCCTTGCAGTCCAGCTGGCTCAGTGTTTAAGGGCTATTGTACACAAATATACACACACAGACACATGTACATCAGTTTGTAGTGGGCAGACATTATGAGGTTAACAAATTAACTTATTCTGACCCATCTGGGGCACTGCTTGAAAATGTGATGCAATTTTGAGTTCGAAGCTGTATGGGGGGAAAAAAATAAAGTGTGCAAATGTGTAACATTCCAGCAAGCGGTCACCCATCATCTAGCCAAGGCTACTGCTACCCCCCCCCCGCCATGTAGGTTTAGGTGCATTCACACACCACACTCCCATGTAACCTCTGCCCCCCCAGCCCAATTTAATTGTCCCACGAGGCATAGACCCCTTGTCCCTTTTTCCGTCCCTCTGTCGCACCCAACAGCCCCATCTTACCAGCTGACTGCAGACCATTAAGTAGTATCAGAGCAGCCAGCAGCCGTCCAGACAGACTCCCCAGTAGCAGGTGCTGGGATGGGGGGGGGGGGGTCTCTTAAGACTGTGGGAACTGCAGTTGAACAGCTGTTTGCTGGTCACCCAGACAGAGCGTTTAGCCAGAAGGCGCTCAGTTGGGTGCTGTTAAAACACTTGGCCTTTTCATTTGCTCCCCTTTGATTAGCAGGTAAAGCTGATTGGATTTTCACTCGGTGTAGCTCAAAGCTTTGTGCCAGGATAGCGCTTAAGAAACTAAACCATGGTGTTCAAATGCAGATTTGTGGTCATTGAAATGCTTTCCAATACTTATTCTATAATGTTCTTCAAGCAGAATCTCATAACTTAGTCTATTTCCTGGAATACAGTACGATTCATTTGTTACAATAACCTGTCCCTCAATTTAAGTTACTTGTTCATCTTGAGATAATCAAACAATACAAAAACTACTTTGCCCTGATGAAATCAGGGAGGTTTAGGTTTGCACAGTGTGGCCAAGCAGTGGCGCACACACAGACACACAAGTCAGGAAACCCCCTCGTGGCTTCATTAATCCAGCCTCTGTCAGGGAAACCAGAGAAGTCACCATGGTCTTGCTCTTCTATTGTTTTTTTTTGTTTTTTTCGTAGTGGAGGTAAACAGACATGAATGATGAGCTTTTTAAACCTCATGAGACCATTCTCTCACTTTCTTTTTCTCCCTGCTTCCAGAAAAACAAGTACACGCCGTCCTTGATGTGAGTGGGTGTAAAGCTCTCCTCAAAGAAAGATAAAGAGGATCTATTTAGGGACAAAAGAGTAATAAACGTCCCCTCATGCTTTCGTTCTGGTTTTATGTCATCCCACAATTTGCACCAAAATCAAACCTAGTCTGTGGCTCATGACAAACTGAAGAGAAGCAGTTTGGTGCTGCTTTTCTCTCACTGTCTTCCTTTCTCCTTTATTTCACAGCATGTACCAACCCCTCCCAGTTCACAGCATATACCAACCCCTCCCCCCAGACTTCCTTCCATCCTTCCCTGTCACCCTCTGCCTCTCTCTCTTTGTCACCCTGCCTTTCATGTCATTCATGGGGAGGGGAGGCATTTAATTCTTGGCTAAATGCCCATTTTTATGATGGCAACTCGTCTCATTATCAGGAGTTCATCTCGCTTATTTTTTGCCTCTCCACTGGCAGAGCTGGCATAACACACCATCACTATGTTGCTGCGGTTTGTCCCTTCTTTGTCATTAGGACTGCCGATGTATTTGGCTTTAAAAAGAAAGTGTGTAGCTGTTTTTCCAGCACTACTGTAGTTCTGCTTGGTTGAAAGTATAGACTTGCTCATATGGGCTTCTAAAAAGCAGCCTTGCTCTCAGTTGGAAGCATGAGGGACCATTGAGGGCCCCTTTTGTTTTTATTTCTGACCCTTTTCATTCACAATGCCTAATCAGAGTCTGTCCTGCTAATTGCAACCAGAATGAAAGCAGCAATGCATTACTGACACATGATTGCAAATGGTGGATAGAAATAATTGTCCCCTCCTCTTTGTTTCTCATGTTCACCTTGCTTTCATGTCCCTCCTTCAAATCAGTGATTTGCCAAGAATCAGCAAGACCTTTTTGGAATGTCTGGGAAAGGAGTCGAGAGGGAAACAATCGAGACATGTTGAGGTGAAAGGAAAAAGAGGCTGTTTTGCATTAGTACTCACATGCGTACATGCTGGTATTTAGAGGAGTTGACACAATAGCATTAAAACCTATACATTGTAATCCAAGCCAGTTGTACTGATATAAAGAATCCTTCTGTGGGACGCATAATGGTCCATTTGTGTCCAGGCAGACATCCACATTTGCTATTTTAACAGCACAGAGTTGCACAAATGTATACAAATGCTGCTTTTACTGTCGGTCCAAGATATAGCATTGTCAGCACTCGATGGCCACATTGTATTGCTTTAGCAAAGATTTTGTGGTTTCATAGAGTAGCTTGCTGCACATCTACAAAGAGGATGTCTGCCTTTTCCCTTTGTTGCACGGATGTGTGCAAGCTCTCAGGGAGCGAAGCATGAGCCGCTCTCATGTATTTTTCCACACCCCCTCTTTCAAACTGACCCTTTTTTTTGTCCCACAGGCAAGACGTGCTCTGTTTTACCTCGAAGTGCGATTTTTGTGTGAAATTTTGTTTGTGTATTCTGATTATTGCAAGGTTAATGCCAGATGGCTCCCTTCGAAAGTTTATTAACTTGCAAAGTAACTTATTTTGAAGTTCATAAGAAAACAAAATTGCAAATGAGACAGATGCAGGATGGGTGCTGGGTCGACTGAACTAAATTAAAATCGTTAAGGATGCAGCCGCTGGGTCTCTTGGAAGGAGTCCATGTCTGATAAAATAGTGCTTCTCTTCACTTCTAATGCTCGACGGCACAGCAAAGGAGCATCATTAGTGGCTTTTTATGATACACTCATGCTTTTCAGTCTGTTTGGAAGACAAACCCCTACAAGCTGCAGAGAGCTTGCAAAGCTGAATGAAAGTCCCGCTGGTTGAATTTGGTCAAGCAGTTCGTACAGTATGACTTGCGTTTCAAGGAGGATGCGTTCAATTAATTGATTTGAAATTATGCTCAACCAGCATTTTGTTCAACTGTTACTGCTACTTAGCCTTTAACTTGGCTCATGGTGGAAGCTGTAATACTTAAAATCTGAGTCTGTTCATTGAAAAAAATATATATTTTATAAACTATTTCTTGCTTGTATAGATTCAGAAGCTGTTTTTATTTTGTACAGTCAAAATACAAGCGTTATGACATAACTTTTTCGTATGACCTTTTCACACATCCATTTGTTGTTTTGCAAAATATGTAATTTGTAACTAATAACTGATGGTGTGTCAGACCAGAGTTATTCTGATGTTTATGCAGAGCTATTGCAGAGCGGTTCCTTGTTATTATTTGGATTTGGATTTTGAAGACTGTTGTGCTTCATCCTAGTTTAACATCGTGTGTCAAGTAAGTTTTATTTTACAGAGTTGATGTGGAAAGAAATCGTTTAAAGTACCTATTACTTTGGAAAGTCTTTATCAAAATCAAATTATTTTTGGAATGTAAAAAGTAAGCCAAACACTAATTGAAGGCTTCCTGATTGAAGGCTCGCATTATTGAGGTTGAAAGTTTGAACCGCTTGTAACTTTCTTAAAATAAATAACAGTTTGAAAAATTTGAGGGATCATATTTTCTGTGATGTCTCAGTGGCTTTTTTACCCCCCAACGTGGTCTATGTGTGTGCAATCAGTCTGACGACCCTGTGCGATAAGGCTGCCTGGGGAGTGGAGATAAGTCTGTTTTGGGGAAAATTTTCATTCTCAGCCTCTCTGTGGTATATTGCACAGTATCTTAAAGCTACATATCAGCCCGCATTTATGTATGTCCACATCTCAAACTGATGGACATTTTTCCCTTCATTCCAGTGGATTGTTTTAACCGCTGAGTCTGTATCTTAAAGTATAGATATATTATGCATTATGGAAATCGTTATAACTCTCTGTTAGAATCTAATGACAGAGGATTGAAAAGTGAGAGAAATAAATGAATATGGCAAAGAAAAATTTTAACCTCTCATTTTGAAGCTTTTCAAAGGATCACTTGACCGTTTGCTCTTGCTCCTCAATTGGATTCTTCAAGTTCATTGTACATTTGGATCTTCAAAAGAAAAAAAAACACATTTCCAGAAGAATATATAGAATTATGTTTGCTGTAACACTTCGTTGATTCCAAATCTTAAAACATTGGGTGGATACAGTTTGGCTGATAGTACACATTAATCATCACTGCAAAAGGTTACTTGATAAAATGTGGCCTTTAAATGCCTTGGTTGGCCAGTGAACTGGTAATGTTCATAGCAGCAGCTCTCATTGGGTTTTCAGCCAATTGCCTGAGGCTGGCCGAATGGTTCGCGTGTTTGCATGCTGGATCAATAACTTCCCTGCTTTCACCCACTAGCAATAATGAGATCATTGATTTGCTGCCTCATACTGATTGATCACCCCTTCACTGCATTGATTTAATCTATTATTAGTTGCCCAATCTGATGGGATGCTTTTGTGCTTAATGAATTTTCTTTTGCACCAGACTGTGCTGACCAGAAGACTTTTGAAAAAGCTCCATTTTGGTTGTAACTTGTTGGTTTTGTACCTTATACCTCATTTAAAGCCTTCCATTTGTCTGATGACGTTATCAGACTGTTTTTAGTTATGTTTTGCGACATACAGAATGTTCAGAAATTGAAGGCATATGTGTTAAATGTTTTCAATTTGTGAAAATAAGATACTTGCAGACACACAATTATTCACACAAGCTTAGACGAAGTGTTATGTAGTTCTTTAGTGTGGTGCAGTTTGAGGAGGAGTAAAATCAGTGGAGCGTAGGGAGTGATGGATGAGAAGCTGTCCTTGTTTCATTCCAATAAATGAGCGGCGTTCCACTTGGGCTTCCCTTCACAGCCCCAGCCAGTGAAGCTACTATGGAGACTGATGGGCCTCTCACTGTTGGGTGTAAGAGGAGTGCAAAGAGGAGAGGGGGAGAAATGAAAGAGGTGAGGGACAACAAGCAGGTGAGACATGGCCAGAAAAGGAAAAGGGGGAACCATAAAGTGAGACAGGGAAGAAGATATTACTCGGAATGATGAGCTTGAGCTAAAAGGAAGAGGGAATAAAGAAAAGGATAGGTAAGACACAAAGCGCTGGATCTATCTCACTGTTTCTGTTTGGCTGGCTGCACAGGAGCAAGGATATATGGATATACTGTAGCTAATATGACGTGGAGCATGCTTGACTCTGCATTCTTATGAGTTGGATTATGGAACATGTGAGTGTGACCATCTCCTGCCATGTCTGATAGCAAGCGTTCACCAACCAAGAAGATAAAATTGGTGCAGGGAACTAACTGTAGATGGACTGAAACTATCTGTGTTACATGGTGTTCCTTAGGCAAACTTAATGTATTTTTCCTCCTATTTTCACCCTGTTTGTCTATTTTTGTGACTCACTGTCATGTTGATTTATTTTTTTCATATCTCTCCAAAGTTGGTGGTTATCATTGTATTTTATCTATCTGTGTATGACTCAACTCCACCTGCTTTTTTTTGTATTGCACCTGTTGTTCTTAACATTTTGCTTTCTTGTTCTCTCTTGTTTTTTCTATTCAGACATATCCCTCCAGAGTGGCCCTGGTGCCCAGTATGAGATTGCTCATTGGGGAGCCTCTGTACCAGTTGACAGTCCCTCCAGTGCCAATAGCTGGGACAAAGTGATTATTGACGGAACTGACGCTGAAGCTTGGCCCTCAATCAGCCACAGTAGTGACCCCAGCCACCCTACAATACCAGAATGCCCCTTGGGCTCGGCTTGCTCTAACCAAGACGCCAGCGCTGCCACTTCTATCAGTGGGAGTAGTTTTCTGAGTATGGCCACAGGTGCCGCAGGCCAGCAGTCCCAATACAGCTCTCTTAAAGCTAACAATAACATGATGACGGGACCTGGATCAGCCAACACATTAGCAAGTAATCGAGGCTGGGGCTCAGATGGAAAACAAGATGGTATGAATGGTGGCCGAGTCGGAACACCCAATAACTGGGGATCTCCCAATTTTAACTTGAACCTCAACCCCAACGCCAACCCCTCAGCTTGGCCGGTTCTTGGCCATGAAGGTGGTGGAGGTGGTGGCATTGGCCCCAGTGGAGTGTCCAACCCTTCTTCACTCCCACCAGGTATAAATGGCAATGGAAACTTGGGAAATGGAAGCCTGGGAGGTTCAAATAATGGTGGGGGAGGTTGGGTTGGCATGATAAGTGCCAACGAAATGAATGATAAACAGCACCCCTCAAAAATGTCCTTCAATATTGAAACTACTAACCTTAACAATGATGGACCAAACCACATTAAACAGCAGCAACAAGCTCAGGAGCCTATGAGTCCTATCCATGGCCTAACTGGTTGGGGAGGCCAGTGTCCCTCTGAATCATCTCAGCTCAATGGAGATACAACAGACAGCTCTGTGTGGGGTAGTGGGGAAACCAAGGCAGCTGACTCCCCCAAGGACTCAGGCTGGGACTCAACACCCTCTGGGGGTCTTTCTGCTTGGGGCCGCCAAGGCAGTGGCGGTGGCAGTAGTGGAAGTGGTGGTTGGGGTGACTGGGGAAAATCCTCCTCTGGAGGAGGAGATGCATCTAAAGGATGGGACTCGGTGGATGCTGGTAGTTCCGGTTCAGGCCAGGATCCCCAACTAAGTTCATGGGGCCAGCAGTCAGGAACAGCTCCAGCAAGTGAGGATAGTGGGGATAGCAGCGAAGGTCGATCCCATCGCCGAGAGCGTTCCTCCAGCATGGAATTTACCCCTGTCCTACCCCGGCAAGACTTGGACCCCAGAGTTTTGAGTAACACAGGATGGGGACAGACCCCCATCCGACAGCACACCGTCTGGGAGATGGAAGAAACCAGCTCTGATGATGGAAAAAGTAGTAGCAGTTCAGATACCATTGGAGCCTCTAGCTCCAATAGTGCACTTTCATCCACCAATGGAGGAACTATCAGCTCCAACATTGTTACCGGTCAGAGACCTGGGAATGGAGGAAAAAGTGACAGTGAAGGATCATCATCCTCAGGTTGGGGAGCCCCACTACCTCAGCCAATACAAGTGGGATCAGGATGGGGAGATCCCCCACCATCACTCAACAAGGCCCCTAATGGCACCACCAGTGGCTGGGGAGATTCTTTGCCTTCCAGTGGTCCTAAAAATGGTGGCACACCATCTTGGGGTTCTGAAGACAAGTCACCCAGTTGGGATGATGGTATGATGAAAACCCAGCCCACAAGTTGGGGGGAAGGGCCCAAAAGCTCCCATGGTTGGGGCAACAGTAATGGGAGTACCAAAGGCCCTAGCACCAGGGACTGGGGAGAGCCAGATGTAAAGAACAATGGATCCTCTGGCAGCATGTGGGAAGGTGAAGGAGGTAATGGATGGAAAGAAAGCCCAAGAGGAGGAAATAGAGGAGGGGGCTGGGGTAAACCTACTCCTGCTGTGAGTAGCAGCAATTGGGGAGAAACTGCATGTACCAGTGGCCCAGTACAAGGAGGCTGGAGCACCACCAAGCCTCAGGAAAGCAGTAGCAATAGCACCAGCAGTGGAGGAGGTGGGAGCATTGGTTCCTGGGGTGGCCCCAGTTCTGTTAAACAGAACAATGGAAGCTGGGGAAGTGCCAGCAAACAGGATCAGGGCATGGACCCTACTGGCTGGGAAGAACCTTCTCCACCCTCCATCCGCAGGAAGATGGAGATTGACGACGGAACATCCACCTGGGGTGATCCCACTGCCTATAATAAGACTGTCAACATGTGGGATCGCAACAATCCCAGTAATAACCAAGGCAACAGTGGCCCACCTCCAAGTAAGAATGGGGGAATGATTTTACCCAACAATAACAATCACTCTGTTGGCCCCAGTAACAACAGTCACCATCACACTCACCACATGCACCACCATCCCCATCATGGGCAGCCCCCAGCTCACCTGCAGCATCATGGAAACAACGGGTCACCCAACAACACCACTTCACATTCAGGTGCAGGCCCGCAGGGTAGACCACCCCTCGCTAATCCAGGTAAAAAGTTTGAAATCCCACTGTTCTTGAAATTGGACTTTAGAGTGTAGTAAAGAAAAAAACTACTGTAAATATTGATAATTACTGTAAAAACAAAGGGGGGGGGGGAATTCCTTTTGACCTGATGCTCAAGCTGTATTAACAAGCTATGTTTCTTAAACCAGCTCTTGAATTGATTTTTTTTTCTTTTACAAACTCATCGCTAATAGTTGTTGGCAACAGCTTTTCTATCTTTTTCTTCTGTCAAATGTCTTTTTGTTCTTTAAAGAATATTCCAACACTGATTGAGCAAATGGTAAACTAGACTTGTTGTCCTCCTACAAGTTATTGATTCTCAATTGAAACTTTTGAGAAGACAAAGGGCACAGGTATAGATATAGAGCAGAGCTTTAATTCCATTCATCTCATTTCAATTTTTTAAGTAAGATCACTGCCCCCTGCTGTTAATCATTTTTGCTGCATTAACCAGGCAGCATCATGGCCAGCATAAATACACAGAACAGTTAAACTGAGTCTTTTCATGTCTGTGCTTCTTTCATTTTTGTGTTTCACATATTGTTTGTCAACTGAACGTTGATAAAATAGGTGTATTTCGTTTAGGTTCATTTGGTTTTTTTTGCATTGGCGCATTTTTCTTCCAGGTTGGGGAGAGCTTCCCAGTGTTCAGCCTAAGTCAGAGCCAGCCTGGGGAGAGCCAGCAGCTCCAACATCAGCCGTAGACAATGGTACTTCCGCTTGGGGAAAACCCCCGGGTGGTGTGGGAGGATGGGCAGATGGGGGCCATGAGCCCTCTGGACCCTATGGGAGGGCCAATGGACCCCCAGGTTCTGCACCTTGCAAGCCAGGTAAGGACCAGGGATTGATCGTGTTTTCTGACACTGTGGCGTGTCATGTCAGCAACAGAAATGTCGTCAAACATTGAAATGTAGCAACATTCAGAACTAAGCTCAGCTGAAAAGTTTTCTTTCAATTTGCTGATTTAGAAGTACATTAAGTTGGTAAGTAGTAGAGAATGCATTGCTTTTTGAAAGTTACATAGCAGAACGTTACTCTCTCCTTCTGTGAACATGAATGCAACTTTCATCATTGTAAATTTGTTTTATGCTGTATTTCCTGTAAATACCCTGTTAAAAGCTAGGCTATAGTTAGGAAGTGAAAACAGAAAGTTTGTTTAAACTTGCACCACTCGTGTCTGAAGATTCTGAAGATTTTTGTTAGTGTCATTCGAGTGTTGCTTGGAGTAAAGCAATCCCACGCTTCAGTAGGTCTTGTCAATTTGTACTCTTGTTTTGAAATGTTGGAAATGTTAAGGCAAGTGTAAAAGCTGTGCTAACTGGCACAGCTGTGCTAACTGGCAAATAGCAACAGTGACCCCAAGTGGTCAATATGGGAATTGTCTGCTGCAAGCTTTTTTTCAAACGGCATCATCTTCATGTACTAAAATCCTAATATTTATTTAGAGCAAATTTTCTCAATATTTATGATTGATGTTTGTCACTTAGGCCCCAAACCTATGCAAGATGGCTGGGGAAGTGGAGGAGAGGAGATGGGTATGTCGACTGGCCAGTGGGACACTGATGATGGGGACATATGGAACAGCCCCACCTCCCAGGAGAGCAGCTCTTCTTGCAACTCCTGGGGAAATGGACCCAAGAAATGCCCCCCCAGCAAGGTCAGAGATACTTTTCCCTGGATTCGCAACTTCGACTGGGTGTTCAAATTATTTGAATTAGGAAAATTGAGGTTTATTATGATTTATTTGTGTTGTCAGGTGAAGATAGGCAATAAGCCGGATGAGGCCTGGATCATGAACCGTCTCATCAAACAGCTCACTGACATGGGCTTTCCGGTTTGTGTGCAAATTTTTTGATATATTTTTCCTGAAAAACTTTCTTTTACAACACATATACCTGACAATCTTTGCCACAAAATATGCATCAACTCAAATGTAATAAAATGTAATTAGATTATAGCTATCCTGGTGGAAACTGTACCTATAAACACAATCCAATCCTCTCCAACCATCGAATTTACAATTTGACCTGTGTTGCAGAGAGACCCTGCTGAGGAAGCATTGAAGAGCAACAACATGAACCTTGACCAGGCAATGAGTGAGTATCTCACTTTGTGGGTTTTTTTCTAATGCCTGGTTTTAGTGCTTTGCTGTCGGATGTGTGGCAATGTAATTCACGAAGTAATTAAATCAATGTTGTTGCCGCTGTGCTACTTGTGTATTTCAGTTCGGTCTATAGCTTTTTAGATCTTGAACCACTTTTAAGTATCAAACTGAATTTAAGTGTTTAAAAACGTGATGTTTCAGACATTTTCGTCTTCAAAAATCTTTACTTTAGTTTTGATTACCTAATTTAATTTTGGCTGTGCTTCTGCCTCCCTCCAGCTGCTCTGCTCGAGAAGAAGACAGACCTGGACAAGCGGGGCATGGGCATGTCAGACTACAGCAATGGCATGAACAAGCCTCTTGCATGCCGGCCCTCTGCACTCTCCAAAGACCCCTCAGACCGCACCTCCTTTCTTGACAAGGTATTTTCAAGTTGAAAAATAATTTTGTTTACAAAAGAATTAGAAGACGCTGCTCTTGCTTTAACATTCAAATTTGATCCATATGAATTGTAATCCTGTTGTTTCAATCTTGTTTCACAAAAATCTTTCTGTTCCTTTTAAACATGACACTTGCTGCTTTTCCCTGCCTTTCATTTATCCTCGATGAGCTGTTTTTTTTCCCTGTTCCAGGATGGTGTCCTGTCAGATGATGCCACTCCAACACCGTTTTTGCCTTCACCCAGCCTGAAGCTCCCCCTGGCCAACAGTAGCCTTCCTGGGCAGGGTCTGGGACAGGGCAACCCGGGGCTGGCCATGCAAAACTTGAACAATAGACAGGTAATATTGCGGATTTCATTTTTTACTTTACGAAGTGTTATTTAGGAAGCAATAGCTAACGGGTATATAATGTCAACATTTTAATTAAAGCCATTTATCTTGTGGGTTCACAAAGTGCAACTAAACTATGTCAACATAAACGTTTGGAAAAAGGCTTCATGAGCTGCAGGATATACTGTCAGCCTAATCTTCATGTTTCCACTGCTCTGCCTGTCAGCTGTAATGACTTCATGCAGGATTTAAGAGTGCAGTAATGGCAACAGCAGATAAATCGAATTTGTACAACACACATCTCTGCCTGCAAGCTTTCCCAAATCTCCTCTTTTCTGTTGCTCACTTATGTGTGTATGACCTTGCCTGGATTGCCCATTGAAATCAGATAGTTATGCTCTATCAAATACCACCCCCAGAGGCAGCCATGGCCCAGAAAAACTAGTGTGTCCTTGAAGTCCAAACAAAGGCACTGTAAGCAGGCTTTTTTACTAAAAAAAAAAATTGCACTGAATAGAAAAAAAACCTCTCCACCGGCATGGAATTGCAAACGTGGACACGGTTGCCTATTACAAGCTAATTGTTGTGGCCTATTTAAATGAAGTTGGGTTTTTTATTATGCATTAACTGACTGCTCTCGTTTTGTGTTCTGTCAGTACTGTTGAACAAGGTGAAGTATCAGGTTTGGCCTTGAGAAAGTGTTGGTACACAAATTGGATATAAATTTGATCTGTGTTTGAAAGTAGTTTGTATTTCCCCTGGTTTATGTGGCCACTATTCAGTCATTCAAATAAGCTTTTAATAACCACACAATTCAGACCATCTCCATTGACTCGCCTCTTCATTCCTGCCTGCAGATACCCAGTGGAATGTTTGGCAGTAGTGGAACAGCACAAACCCGGGCCATGCAGCAGCAGCCTCCTCAGCCACCAGTGCCACCTCTCAGCTCCTCCCAGCCTAGTCTACGTGCTCAAGTGCCTCAGTTTCTCTCCCCTCAGGTAGATAAACACACACATTGCACACATTGGGTTTATTGCGACAACAAAAAATTACAACATTTTATTACTTGTTGATCAATTAGAACACATTGTAAAAATTTTGAACAGGAGTGAAAAACAGTGTAATAGCACAAGTAATGATTTTATTTGTTAGCAATACTTTTGAAAATGTATTGATTGTGAAGATGTTTTTGCTGCATATTTGTTGACAGTTTTCTGTGTTTCCACTGAGCAACCAAATGAAAGTCACAGAAACATGCTGGACATACTTAATGCTCCTCACATAACTTTTGGCTTTACAAAGCTCTTCATCTTCACATTTGGCCGTGGCTAATTTTATCTTTCCAGAAGATGCAGCTGCTGTGATTTGCAGTGACTAACTTGTCATTTCTCCTTCATGCCTCCCCATTCTTTCCCTCCCTGCAGGTCCAAGCACAGCTCTTGCAGTTTGCAGCAAAAAACATTGGTCTGAACCCTGCACTTTTAACCTCACCAATAAACCCTCAACAAATGACCCTGTTGTACCAACTTCAGCAACTGCAAATGGTGAGGCCACCATCTGTCTTTTCAGTACATTTACAGCACGGCTCAGACTGCTGCAGATGCCTTAAGCCGAATATGCGTTTCTTTTAAAGATCTTCTAATCAAAAAAGACAGGAGGACACAAACTAGCGCAAGATACTAAGTCAGATCGAGCATCACGTTTTTTTCTGTCTCGAGATACCAAAAGAGTTAATAAAATAACCAACCACAGTTTCCTTTTCTGTTCTGTTCTGCACTTTCCCTTCACTGTGTTATCTTGTTTCAGGCGTACCAGCGTTTACAAATCCAGCAGCAGATGATGCAGGCGCAACGCAATGTTTCCGGCCCCATTAGACAACAAGAGCAGCAAGTTAGTCAACAAAAGCATCATTTTAGGCTCTCAAAGTGGGATAGAAAACGGTCATTCTGTCTTTGACATACCTGTGAACACTGACTCAGAAACTGTTATGCAACATTTTTATTTACCGAATGTTTGTCCTTCTAACATGATACAGCAGCAACACAGGAAAACCCTGAGTTGTAACAACAGAAGTCCGTCAAACGTTTGTTTAACTGCATGGGAACCTGTTACTTCCTTTTTAACATGAGTCAATAACTCTTTCTTATTTATGAAGAAACACTTGTTCTTTTTCCTTTAAAGAAACTACTCTTTTGACATTTAACCTCAGTTACTTAATGTTCATTAGTCTTCTAATCTCGATTGTCTTTGTTTTTCATTCATTTATCTTTGACTCCGAAACAGTTGATACTGGATTTTAGTTTTCTCTGCCACATTCTTTTCCCGTCCAGCACTTACATTTGCTGTTGATGACAATCTCTCTTTTCTCTCTCAGGTTGCACGTACAATCACCAACATGCAGCAGCAGATCCAGCAGCACCAGCGTCAGCTGTACCAGGCGCTGCTGATGAAGCAGCAGCAACTTCCTTCTCATCCCTCTTCCTCCTCCTCCTCTGCTGGTCTGCATCCCCCCGGTGGCCCTCCTGGAGGCCCTGGCTCCGGCAAATCAACACTGGACCCCTTCAGTGGCCCACACCAGGCACCGGGCCTCGCTGACACACTGCACACCAAAGAGCCACCGTCTTCGCCCAATGCCTACAGCACCTACTCTCTCTGTGAGTGTGGCTCTGTCACAATAGGATGAAAATAATTATTCAATGTTACTTTTTGTCTTATTTTACATATTTGAGCCATTATGGAACTGGATGTCTAAACTGCTGTTTCATGTTTAGCTGGACTGAATCCAAACATGAATGTAAACTGCATGGAGGTTGGGGGTCTATCCCTGAAGGAGCCTCCTCAGCCCCAATCCCGCCTGTCCCAGTGGACACACACCAACTCCATGGACAACCTCTCTGGCAACTCTTCAAATTTGGAGAATAACCTCAATAAGCACGGTGAGTCACAGAAACAGAGAGGAATAAACACACACTTGGAGCACTTGTGGCATTCATGTGAAGACTTTTAATGTTTAACCTCTTTCTTTTCTTTGTTCCAGGTGCCATTTCTGCTGCCTCTTCCCTGGTTCCCCCTGGGAAGCCTCCTCAAATGGAGGACTCATACAACCCTTATAATCTAATCTCCAGCTCTGAGTCCCCCACCAGCCCCCTGGTGCCCCCTGACAGTTGGGGCCAAGGCAAGAGCCCCAATGAAAAGATCTCCAATGGGACCAACATCAATTGGCCCCCAGGTGGGACTGGCAGGCTTCTTTACATTTGTTGTCCACCTAGACAGAAATTTTCTATCGTTCAGCTGTGTTCATGCCATACGGGGCATATTTGAGGTTCTCCAAGATCTCAAGTTGTTTTGACAACTTTTCAAACCGTGTTTTTCTGCTTTAGAGTTCTGCCCTGGGGTGCCGTGGAAGGGCCTTCAAAACATCGACCCCGAGAATGACCCCAACATGACCCCGGGCAGTGTCCCAAGTGGCCCCACTATCAACACCAACATCCATGACGTGAACCGCTACCTGCTGCGTGACAGGAATGGAGGTATGGGAATAAACATCAAAGTCGCCGCAATCATTCAACTGCAACCCTGCAAAACGTTCCCAAATCCTGCAACACCACAAAGCCCGGTGTGTTATTTCCCTGATGCATACATGAAATTACTAGTTCTTTTTTATTTGTTTCCTCTGTCTCCACTCACAACATGGCCACACAGCCACTTCCCCTGCTTCTCTGCTTCAGAACGGCTCTCTGCCTCCAACCATCAGTGATTGGCCAGTCAGTGGCTACTCTAACTCTTTCAGTCTGTCCACCAGTGATGGAGACAGCTCAGGTACACACCCGTAAGCATCCTCCTGCCATGTGTGGAACTGCCTAACTGCTTCCCTCACCCATATGGGAGCTCTAACCTTGACCCATATGGGAGCCCTGATATCATCTAATTCAAACTTCACTCAACCTTTATCTGTGACCCGCTGTTACCCCTGGTCCCACCCAAGCTCGTTTTTTCCTGTGGCCTTATCAAAAACCACGTTAGTGTCCAAACCCACAAAAAAAGGCCTCACCCAGCTGGTCCTAATATCGGGATACACCCAGTGTGCTCTGCATTTGTAGATGCTTTAAGATTCGTAAAGAAATGCTTCTTTATGAATGTCATCTGGGATGCATTCTCCAAAACTGCATTCACAAACAAATACCTCTGTGTTTTTTCTGAGTTCAAAGTGAACTTGATTCAACCTGTTAAATATTTTTAAGAGTGTGTCTTTACGAGACCAAATATTATTGATTAATCATAAATTGTACATTGGCATTACAATTGAAACAAAGACTGCAAGTGAATGCTTTGTCTAATTTTTTGGCAAAAGTCATCAACTGAGTTTCACAAAGAGAAAATACACATTTTGAGCGTATTCAAAATGGTTTGGTTTGGTTTTGAATACAGAAAAAAGGAAGTTAGTGGCTTGTATTGCTGTTGGCTCTTTTTGTTCTAGACTTTGAGTCATCTCATTCTACACCAAAAAATAACGTCCAACTGTTCACCTCCAACTGGACATACTGTTAATGCCTCCCCCTCTCTCTCACTGTCTCTTTCTGTCACTCTCTCACTTTCCTCTTGTGAAGGCAAACTGTCTGACATGAAGTCCACCTGGTCCCCTGGGCCAATCTCCCAGAGCCAGGGGTCTCTATCTCATGAGCTGTGGAAAGTGCCTCAGGGGCCACGCAGCTCCACGGCTCCATCCCGACCCCCACCAGGCCTCACGAACAACAAGCCCTCCTCTACCTGGGGAGGCAACTCATTGGGCCTTACTCAAGGCTGGAGCGGGTCCTACTCCTCTGGTGAGGAATGAAAGATATTCACATGAGAGAGAAACTCAAAACCAGGAACTCAAAATGTGTTTTTTTATTATTATTTTTAATGAATGAAAATGAAGCCAAACAAGTGTCAAACATTTTTTCTTGTACTGAAATGTTCCCCCTTGAACACACTTTTTCTGTCTATATTTTTTGTGTATATCTCAAGCAGGCAGACTTTCAAACACATCTCTAAGATGTTCAGAGTGCAGAGTTATTATAGGAAGTCACCCTGAAGCAGCAAGACATCCACACAAGGTTCTGCTTCAAACTTTAATATTTACCAAAGGTTTGTTAGACAAATATATGTGGTCCTCTGTAACATGTTAAACTTGGATGCAAAACAGTCCAGTTTTTACCTCATGACACTTCAGCACGCTTTCATAAAGTGTTTTAGATTTGAAAAGATGATGCCCACCAAAGTCATTCATGCCCTTCTGGTCATCTGTATGAGTGGGACGGAATTGCACTCGTTTCGTTAAGTGGTGATCACTGGTGAAGGTGGAAGAGGCTTTCACTTCTATAAATCCAGAGTGACACACCAGATGAGTCCCTTCTTTGCTGCTTGTCAAGAAAGCTTTACCATTATGGCAGGTCTTCTCTTTACTAAATGATGTCAATCACAATAGTTGTGTGGCAGACCGGGGCCTCAGAACAAGAGGAAGATGCCTTACAATCATCAGTGTGATGAAAGGCACCAAAACGTTTCAAGTATAGTCAAGTTTCAGGCTTGCATGCTGAAAGGAAACTAATTTGTTTGACCTTCACACAGAAATATCCACAATTTGGTATCTTTTTTCCGCTGCACCACCACCTATGAAGGAACAACACAGTATTAAGGTGCTCCACTGGATTTATCTGCATTCATGCAGCTGCGTGCTGCTCATGCTGAGAGAGAAGAGATTTACAGAGGAGAGTGCATAGATATCACTGTTTCTGCAATGGGTCTCACACTCCTCAAACGCAAGTGGGAAATAAGACACATAGGCGTGGTGGTGTACACAGCTGTGCTCACAACATTCGCTGTTCAAATGAGCGAGTTGAGCACACCCTGCTAAACTGACATTTTGAGGTTTAACGGTTCTGTGAGAAGCCACATTTAAAGACGTCATGTTATGTGACCTTTAGAGATGGTGCCTTCATGCTGCTGCAGGAAAAGATGGCCTTAAGTGGTGCTGACAGGAGCTGTGTGTGTGTGGAAATGGATCGAAATCAGTGAAGGGTGTCACCTTTTTCATCTGCCGTCGAACTTTCTGACCTTGAGTACTCAGTGCAAAAATCTCCCAGTTGGTGAAAAAAAGTCTCACGCTCGAAGTGCAGGAAGTGATGTTTCAAAATCATGTTATAGGTGTACAGTCATTGTGTGACATTGTCACTTTATTTTCAAGCCTGATTGACTCATCCCATCAAAAGCGCTGTAAAAACAAACACATTTATCACTGTCACAAATGTTGCAAATGTGGCAACAATTTCACAAAGAAATCCATTTTTGAACCTTTTGACACTGTTTCCACTGGTTTGTGTCTTGTCGCAGAGGGAACCACGTGGAGCACTGACAGCTCCAACAGGACCACCAGCTGGCTTGTGCTGAGGAATCTCACTCCACAGGTGCGCATTGATTTATTTATCGTTGTCAAGGTTTAAGCATTCAAATCAGCTGTAAAGTTAGCCTCTGGTTGTTGAAAGTATGTATATGTTTTTGCCAAATGAATGAAATAACTTTTTGAAAATCAACAAAAAGGAAACAGAAAAAATGCAGAATCCCAAAACTCACATTGGTGGTTTCCCAAAATAACAACCAACACGTTTGTTTTTTCATGTATCAGATCGATGGTTCAACTCTGAGGACCCTCTGCATGCAGCACGGCCCCCTGATCACATTCCATCTCAACCTGACGCAGGGGAACGCTGTGGTGCGCTACAGCTCCAAGGATGAGGCCGCCAAGGCCCAGAAGTCTCTGCACATGTAAGCCTGAGTGTAGTCACCCACACATCCTCCTCCTCACTTGCTTTGCCTTTGTCCCAATAACATGAAGAAGCAGGAACACAAAAATTAAAAATGGGAAATGCGTTCAGTGTGTTTTGGCTTTTTGTTAGGGGTTTCCCAAATTGAGAAAAGTTCAGCTTTTTAAATATTGCCAGATGTTGTCTTTTTGTTGGTTTGCCTGGAGAGCTGCATTGAGGTCGACGTTGGGAGTCTTGCTCCAGTTACATGACAGTTATAATTCACAGGTTCTAGTGTGAAAAGACCTGTTCAGAGCTGCACACAAGCCCTGTTATTTCTGTTTCGACAAATCCTTTTTTTTTTTTTGCTTGGTTGATATTGATAGCCACTGCAGCTGGTTGTCATGGAAACAACATGCATAAAGATGTGTGACCCACTTTTTAATATCAGTGGTACAATATGTGGTCACAGCAGCAACCAGTGAAGACTGTGTACATGTTTGTGTGGCATTTTTCCTTTATTGTGAAAACCAATGGGGTTGTTTGTTTGTTGCATTTATCAGGTGTGTGCTCGGAAACACCACAATTCTGGCAGAGTTTGCCGGTGAAGAGGAGGTGAACCGCTTCTTTGCACAAGGCCAGTCTCTGGGCGCAAACACCACGAGCTGGCAGGCCAACCCAGGAACCAATCAAAACCGGATGGGCGGTGCGGCGCAGTCCCATTCAATTGGCCAGTGGAGCAGTGGCGCGGGCGGAGGAAAGGCCAGCAGCGGGGACCTGCTGTGGGGTGGGGTGCCCCAGTACTCAAGCCTGTGGGGGCCACCTGGTGGAGAGGACACCCGTGTGATCGGGAGCCCGACACCCATTAACACCCTGCTGCCTGGAGATCTGCTGAGCGGGGAGTCCATGTAGGATGACGCCACGTTACACTAACCTACAAGCCCACCACCACCATGTCATGTAAGCCATTGGTGGAGAGTGGGATGAGGGGAAAGAAAAAAAGTTCAATATTAACAGGAGCAAAACCCAAGCAAATCATGTTGCGATAATCAGTATCAATTAGAACTGTGAATTGTTGATCAGAAGGCTGAGGTTCCTCCCACACAGACTGCAGAGCTCAGCCCTTCTCTTTCTCTCTGGTCCTTTTTATTTTAGTTTACGTTTTCTGGAGAAAACAGCTCTTTTTGGGGGGTATTTTTGAAATGCATTATACAAAAGAACCTGAAAGGAGACACGACTCAAAGAAACCTTTTAAGTGTTTTTGATTTTGTCCATAGGTATACATGACATTCTGTGTGAAGTGTTACTAGAAGCAATCAAAGCTGCCATCTGAGACTTTCCTTTTTCCTCCAAAAAGAAAAAAAACCCCAAATCATCCCAAAATAAGACTCAAAACAACCATTCCCAGCATATCCATGGCCAATGATGTTGTTCAAAGACCTTTACTAGTTATGTTAATGTTTGTTTCTCAGCACTAATTTTAGCCTTAAGTGCTCTCTGGCCTAGGTCCTTCCCAAGCCGCCTTTTTTAGTTTGTTTTCTAACTGATGAAATAGCTGAAATCTTGCACAGTTTCACCTCTGAGCCAGCAAGTGGTACAGGAAACGACTCGTGACCAACTCTGTCACTGGGCAGTAAGACTGCCTGACCATGTGACTGGCACTACCAATCATCTGCTTTTCATTTGTCTCGAAGGGGGATGACACAACTGTTGTGTGTCCCTGCTTTTTGGTGTCCGAATGCAAGCGAAAAGTGTTTTGGACATCACGAGGTGTCTAAGCTGAGAGCAGATTAACTGTTGGCGTCGATGTGTGTCCGTTTCTGTATGTCCAGTGGCACCAAATCATCTGCGAGCCTCGACCCCTTCTGGTCACCTTCAACTCTGAACCTGGTCGCTTACTGGTGCTTTGTCGATTTTTCTATTGTCCCATTTGTTATGAAGCCCAGTGGACCTTTTTGGTCATCTAATTTTTGTTTTGTGTTTCTCTGAGGAAAACAAACAACAAATTTTTTCTTTCATGTGACAGCTACATTGTGCAATATACACCAGACTTCTCTTCCGTCCATACTCAATGTACACCGGAGTTTGTCCTAATTTTTTTTCGGCGTCTTCTTCGTTGATTTTTTTAAGGGATTTTTTTTTCTCTTTTTGCTGATTTCAGCAAGAAAAGATGTTGGAACTTCGGGGGAAAAAATCCAAAAACAAACAAAAAAAAAGTACCCCCTCTTCAAACCTTTGGATTCCTTCCAGACCGCCAGTCCCACTGAAACTGTTGGGGCGGGGGGGCGCAACTTGTTGAACTGTGCATGCAGCAAAACTGTACTGAAGAGGGACATTGATTAATTGATTACACAGCGGCGTACTCTTCCTCTCTGCATGCCACAGCCACACCCAACAGAGACTCAGACCGCAGCGGGGATTGGATGGTTCTGGGTATCTGGCACAATACCAAATAAGAGGGGTTTCTCCTAATGCAGTAGACCTACGAGTGTTCCTAGCGTTCAGTACTGTACAAACAGAAGAGACTAAGACTTTTATAAATTCAAAGGGTTTTATCATAGCACTTATGAAGAGCAAAATTGCTTAAACTGCAATCCAATAAATCAAAACAAGGAACAGGAAAAACATTGAAAACCACAAGAGATAAAAGAACCAACTGCTCCTTTATGTACTGTATCTATTTCATGGAAATGTGTCTGCCGTCGTTCCTTTGGTAGCAGGATGAAGGGAAGCAAATGTTAAATGTGACTTTGGGGCAGTCTCGTTTCTGTCCTTGGTTGAACTCTATCGAAGTGAATATCACTGTTACTCCATAATCATTCGCCTTGTTCCGTTTGGAGGCACTTAGATTCTGCAACGTCGGCTGTCTCTGACCCTCCCCACCCCCCTGGTCAGTCAGTCAGTGGGTGGCTGAGTCGGAGTGGGGTGGGACGGGGTAGTGTCCACTGAGTGCCTCTTTGCTGTGGTCCTCTGGGTGTTAGGCGGTAGCCCCCCCACCCCCACCCCACAGCGCAGCACTTCCTACTGGGCTCCACTTGACCCTCTTTCCCCCCCTCAGTCGGGCGAGAAAACGAAGCTCCTCCTCGACTGGCCAATCATGGCATCTCCAACGGGACTTTTGGGGGCAGGGGGGGCCCGAGCATCACTCGACCCTGCTGTTCCCCTAAACACCCCCCCCCCCACTCCTTTCCCACCATCTCTCAGTTGTTTGACACAAAGATCACTTTAGCTGGAAGATGTAATAGTCATATTTCTGGAATTTTTCCCAGTGTACTTTGTATTTTTTTGAAAAGATTCTCTGACTTTATTTTTTTTTAAGTGTATTCTATTGTTATTTTTGCATACATGCAGTGGTCTACAAATTACCTGGCTGCTGAACTAGCCCTTCACTGTTCATATGCAGAAACACTTTGGTCGGAGGTGCCTCTGTATGTTCATCCTGTGTTTTGAATGCAAAATGAGGATCAGTACTACAGACCGTTATTGATTGTCTACTTGTTTTGAACTGATCATGCTTTTGTGTTGGATAGTATTCTGTAGTACTTCCAGGTAGTATCTTGAAACGTGTAAAAAGAAAAGGAAAAAAAAGGCTTCTCAGACCGAGGGATGTGGGTGTTTTGTTGCTCCGAGCTGCTCCGCCTGCCCGCAGGCTGTCCCCCCCTGCCCTTTTGTCTAGCTGCTACGCTATAACCTCCACCTCCTCCACCTCAACCAGACCCAGTAGCCCTCCCCTGACCAGGCAGCAGCAGGCCCTCGTTTATCTGTTTCTATGCAAAGGCTTGAGGCTGGGGCCATTTTACAGCACGCCAAACCTGACCCGGGACCGAGCATTCCTCCCCCTCAGAGCTTGGTGTACGCAACCATTTTTACCGCGCCCTCTCTCTCTCTCTCTGTCTCTCTGTCTCTCTCTCTCTCTCTCTCGCGCGCTCTCTCTCTCGCTCTCTCTCTCGCTCTCTCTCTCTCTCTCTCTCTCTCTCTCTCTCTCTGGTCGGCACTTCTAAAAAAAGAAAAGAAAACAATGAAAAACAACAAGCAGCAGCAGTTTCTGTAAAGTCGAGCGAAGCCACCAGAACACTGTCGCCAAGTCACAAAACTTTATCGAAAGTCCGGCCTTTTTCTCTGCGCTGAAGACACTTCTGTCCAGCTTGATCTCAGGGTTGGGGAGTTGATGATACCAAGTAAGAGATGTAGCTCTCCATTTCTGTCCTTTTACTGTGAGAGCAACGTCTTAATCACACACATACACACACACACACACACACACACACACACACACACACACACACACACACACACACACACACACACA
>JASSRZ010000074.1:4250920-4278045 GCA_032164315.1 Malacoctenus gilli
ACACACACACACACACACACACACACACACACACACACACACACACACACACACACACACACACACACACAGGCAGAAACAAGATGTGCAGACCTGATGCCTCGATAATTGAATCCTTACTGGAGGGGAGAGCGGCTCGCATTGAATTCCTTTCCTTAAAGACGGCCTATTGTTACTGTTTAGGAGGGAAACTGTCATTGCATGTAAAAGATGCCAATGTGTTCTGCCAATATTTGCCATGTCATAACCGTGTGTTTCTACTGAGCACTCGTGTTCCCTGTTCAGAGGAGCTTTTGATACCCTTTGCAGAAGGTGCAGCGGGGGACAGGAGGGATTGAACTAACGGGTGGCAGCATCATGCCCTCAATGACTGAGATTTGCTTTGTTTTTTTTCCTATTGGTCTTGGGTAGGGGGTGGGGGCGGTGGGCTCCCCACGCTGAGGAGGAAATCTTTACTCAGTTGGGGGTTCCAGTTTGCTACAGTGCACAGTTGATGATGGGTAATCCCGGGTACATATTTTTTTAAAACCAAAAATGAAAAATCGCATTTTAACATCATTTTTATGAAGTTTGACATAAAAATCTTAAAAAATGCTTAAAAAATCTAAATGGAAAACAAAAGAGATCTATAATATGTTAAGGAGAAAAGAAAAGAAAAGCTCTGCACTTCAAGCTGAAATGTCTCCGGTCATCAGCTTCTGCTCCAACCATCTGAAGGAGGAGAGCGGTGGCCGGGGTGCCTTTTTTGTGGATGCTGTATTTATCTTGTTTAATGTTTGTGTCCTGCTCAAAGCAGGCCCACTGAACTGTACATTTCCACAGACCCAGATGGCTTGGGCCCACTGTATCAGCCTCGCTCTCTCGCTCTGCGCCAGCAGCAAGGGGAGAGGCACATTTCAAGAGGTACAAAGTCTTAAAAAGAAACCAATTTAAGAAAGGAAAAAAGTTTAAAATGTTGAGAAAAACAAAAAACTACAAAAAAAAAATACAACGAAAAAAAAACGGGAAAAGGCTACCTTTCAGGACCTGCCGTCCTGCAGCACACAAGCAAAAATCACTATTGCCTGTTTCTGTAACTGCCTTGATCCAAGCTCAGACAGACCCAACAGCCGAGGACCTCCCAGCATCCTGTACTAACTGGAGAACCCTAACAGTGAAGGGGGTTTCCCATGCTGCACCAGCATTGAGAGGCTCTCCTCTCCACAGCTCTGTTCCAGATAGCAGTACATATATTTGTCCACTACGTGCATATGTATACTGTGAGTACGGTGTGTGTTCATCACCTCTACAGACTTCTTGGATCGTAAACCTCTGAAACTTTTTCTTTTTTTTTTGTTGAGTTTGTTTTCCTGTTTGTTTTTGAAACATCTCAGTTTCATACAACTGAAAAAGAGCAATATGTATTTTCCCTGCAAATAAGTGATACAAAGGAATGAATTTGAGTTTTTGGGGAGTGAACTGATACTTGATTGATGGAAAGCTGCGTCTTTCCACTACGGAGTTGGATATGCATGTTCTGGTTTCAATGACATATTGCAGTACTCTGAAGCGCTTGTACTGTACTATGTGTGTATTTGTTTGTTAAATTAGCCTGTCTAAAAGCCCAACATGAATCACCTGGTTATTTGATGCATATTTTACCTAGTTGATGACAGAAAAAAACTGAAAATCACAGACATATCAAAACAAGACAAAATATAGAACAGAAATACTTGAATCATGGAGCTCCAATAACATAATGTGAAGTCAGTTAGTATTTTGTGTTCTCGCCATCTGACAGGTACACTTTAGGGGCTTTTCGAGGACATCAAATATGTATTGCATTAAGTTACTAATACAAAAGTCGTTGGAGGGGGAAAAAGTCATCTTTTTGTGTGCTTGAAAGTCAGATGTTTATATGAATGTGTGCTCAAAAATCTGTGTGTGTACAGGACACACGGCCTGCTGTTATGTTCCACTCAGTGTGTTATATTTTGTGTCCGCGGGTTTATTTGTTTTTGTCGTTCTGTCGAGCGGTTCCGATAGACCTTTGTTATCTTCTAACGTTGCACTGAGTGTCTTCTACCCCTCACTCAGCTAATCGTAGGTAAAACGAGTCTAAGTACGGAGGGGTGGCAGTGACAATTCACGTGTACATGTTTACTCAAGGACTTTGATTTCATTCTATCTGTACAAAGTTTATCTACCTTATAGTGGCTTTTATTGTGTAATAATCCGATACTAGGGTTATCAGTGAGTATTGCACCATTTTGTTTCAATTATACCCGAATAATAAAAATAAAGAAAAAAATTACAAAAAGTTAATAAAAAAAAACGCAAAAAAAAAGTTAAACATAATAAAACTACTAAAAAAAACAAAGAACTGTGGCCATAGATAGCGGTAGAAGGACTAGTATTCCCGATGTTAACTTCATGGAGAGATGGAAAGGGATGACATGGGAGGTGAGTTTGTTACAAAACTCATTTCAGAGGTGCCTATCTTTCTTCTGTTTTTTCTTTCTCAAAAAGCCACCTGTCGTTTACAAGCATTTCATTTCATTTTTTTCTGAAGTTCAAGGAAAAAATAGGAATTTATAACAGGAATGTTGTTCAAAAAATTTTTTTTAAAGAAATGACAAATTTCATCTTCCATCAAAACATGGACATGAAAATCTTTGCAAAATGAAGATTTATGCTACTTTCAGAACTCTGGGATTGATCAGTGTTGTGTCATATTTCAAGTTTTGATTTCTGTGTCTATGGACTATCTCTGTTTGTACCTAGCTGTGATGTTTATGTTCTCTGTGATGCTGCGACAGACGCAGTTTTGCTCACTATCTTGCACACTCATTAAAGATGTGGATTTTGTCTCAGGAAGGCCAGGGTTCCAGATACCAACTCCATCATTTCTAAGTTTAATGTTTGTGTGGAGATGAAAAATGAGGGGAGAAAAAAAAAGGAAAGGAAAAAAATGCAAATGAAAACTATTAAACTCCAAGCAAGCACTGAAGTTTGAGTTTAACAGAGTATAGAGAGTACCATTGTTTCTTTTAAAGGAAAAAAAAATGTTCGTAGCAAGTTATTTACCAAATAAGACTGAGAATCAACTTTGAGAAAAAGTGGAGCGCTTTACATGTGAAATCTAAGTAGGAATTGCTTTACATTTAAACAGCGATCAATGGTTTGTCAAAAGGAGAGTTACAGTAGAAACAAAATGCATTTTTATTGTTTGTGTCCATCCTGTAGTTCAGGAGCATCGTGTAACTCTTTGTTTTTGTTTTGTTTTTAAAAATTACAAATCATCTCTCCAGTCTGTTGACATGTCTGTTCCTGCGACAGGTTGTGGAGAAATTTCTTAAATTGGACGGTTTGTCACAGGCAGGTTGAAGTGGAGGGATGAAGCTGGTTTTTAAAGGATCATGATCTATGCACAAGTGGGAGGGACGAGTTCGAGCCGCTGCTGCTGCCACCACCGCCTGCGTCTGCCGACTCACTCTGGGGTTCAGGGTTTTGTGTAGAGTTGGGTTTTTTTGTTTGGTTGGGGGTTTTTTTGCTCAAATCTCTTCCACTCCCTCCCCTCTTTTATCATTATCATCACCTTCATCATCTTATGTTTGAGCAAATCTTGACATTGCGTCATTATGCTGTGTAATCCTTAACCAATGAGCGCTTATTCTTCTGCTAAAGCACTGTGGGTTGTACTGAGAAAAAAAAAGCCCATGACTTTTAAGGCTGTCTGTTTTTTAAAGGTGGGAGGGAGGGGAGAGGTGGGGGGCATTTGGGGGGTACTTTGCCTTTGCCTTTCTCTTTACTTTGGAAAAAAAAATGTACAAAAAAAACATTAAGGAAAAATGACTGTAACTGAAATACAAAGTTGTGGCTTTTATTGTTGTTCTTTTTTCTCCTCATAGAATGTGATTGTTAAAGACATGCACCGGAAAAAAATGTTTCCATGACTTATGGAGCTTCTTTCGGACTATATTAATAAATTACGGATTTTCTTGGCTGTTTTCGGGCGTCCCATCTCTTTTATTTGTCCTTGTTTCTTCTTCTCCCTCCAGCCAACACCTCATTGGCCACTTCATTGGCTGAGGTGTTTTTGAGCGGAACGGCAGACCCCCAATTTGCTCCCAAACGTGTGCGAGCACCTCGCGTGTCAGCCGCCGCCAATGGTGTGTGGCTGTGATGGACCCTGTAAACTGCAGCCAATATAATGGACTTGATGCACTTCACCCATTTAAAAGCGCCCCTAACATTCGGTTGTGTGCAGTGTTTCAAATGAATCAATATAGTTTGGTTAAATTATTGTTTTATAATCTTGAAACACACATTCGTTTCTGAAGTGACACATCAGCTTCTGAACAGCTGCAGGCACAACACTTTGCTATTTCATTTGTTTGTAAAGTTGGAGCTCATCTGGCAAAAGTTCTCAAATTGAAGTACTGGGAAAAAAATACATAATCACTCATGTCAGCTTGTGTTTAACAAGTTTATTATCAAGACAAGCAACTAAACCTGAACAGTTGAATGCTGAAAAATCCTGAATTGTATCAAAAATGATAGAGACTAAAAATGGCTGAAAGAGGATGTCGAAGTATTTCATTTCCTCTTGTGCTGGAATTGTAACATTGTAATACAAAACGCAGAAACTTTCTTTGATTATCTTTCATAATTCATAATTCATCTTTCATTTTGGCATTGAAAAGATTTTGACTGAGTTGTCTGATTTTGTTCCTAATCTCTTTTTGAAACGCGAAAATAAAAGTGCTCAGAGTCACTTTGCACTGATGATGAAATGTTCAGTGTTTCTTCACGTCCTGTGAGTTGGGGCCCGCTTGCTTTCTCACTCGAAGCCTGCGTTCGGCCTCTCGTAGTGGTTCTCGGGGCAGGATTTCTTCACCAAGCAGTTCCTGTACTCAGACTCCACTTCCTCCGGATGGCTCGAGACCAGCTTGCGGCTGTGCGGCTGCACACCGACCATCTCCTCGTAGATGGGCGCGGCAAGGTGTGGTTTGTCACTGCGGCGAGCTTTGCCCTGACAGTCGACGAGCAGGGACGCAAAAACAAATCAGTGAGGAGAACAACGGCAAGTGACGCACACTTTCAATATCCTGTGTTAAAACCAAACTTTTTCATTTTGGTGCTCATCTGGAATCAGAGTCTGAAACCTCACCTGATGAGCGACACGTTTAGGTGGGAAAAAGCTAAATCCTCTGTAATTAAAAAGCAACTTTAAGAGCAGAATGACCAATCAATCAAAGGCAATTAAGGTCCCTTGGATGGACGAGCAGCAAAGATTTGAATGAACAATCACAGAGTCTGAAAAGTAATTGTTCTTTATGTGAGTGACTTTTGACAGTCACAGATTCTGTAAGTCTCCTCTGCTCCAAGGCCCTTCATATGAATATAAACACACAAAAAACCAAGCATGGTTTTCAATGAGAAGAATTTAAGATTCTTCTACTTACCTATAAAGCTTTAAACAACGGAGCACGCTTGTTTATTGAGGAGTTTTTTTGTACCATATAATCCCAGTAGAGCCCTTCGCTCTCAAAGTGCTAGCCTATTAGAGATTCCGAGAATATCTAAAAGTAGAATGGGAGGCAGAGTGTTCGGCTATCAGGCTCCTCTGCTCTGGAACAAACTCCCACTTGCAGTTCGAGAAGCCAGCACGGTCTCTGCTTTTAAGGACAATCTGAAGACTTTTCTGTTTCATGAAGCTTATAATTAACCTGTGACACCTGTGACATGTTGCTCGTGCATGTCACTAACCCCATGTTAGTAGTGTAGTGGACTATAGTGTGTCCTCTGCCTTTTTATCTCTCTTCTTGTAGGTTCTCTGCTGCAATCAGGAATACGATTTGCAGTACCTCCTGCCTGCTGCAAGAATGCAGCGTGTGGCTGCTGTCGAACCAATGCCGACTGTTGTTTGGTGTTGCCTATTTGCCACTGTTCTAACCTTCTCTTTCTATCCACTAACCCCAACCGGTGAAGGCAGTAAGCCGCCACCCCTGAGCCTGGTCCTGTTGGAGGTTTCTTCCTGTTAAAAGGGAGTTTTTACTCTCCACTGTCGCCAACCACTTACTCATGTGGATTTGTTGGGTCTTTTCTCTTATGATGTATAGCGCCATGAGACGACTTTGTTGTATATGATGCTTTATAAATAAAAATTAATTGAATTGAATTGAAATGTCTTCCTACAAAAAGTTTCTAAAACATGCCAAGTGCTAGGAAAGAGAAAAAAAAAGGTGATGAAACCACCGTGGTTTTGTGGTGAGCTGCAGAGGAAACTTCTGTCATGATCTCAACTTGCAGCTGTTGTTCACAGCAAACGCAGCTGCTCAAGTTCCACCCGTTTTTCTCTTGCCTTCTGCTCCCCAAAAAGTAAAACGCGGGCCGCCCGCCACTCACCTTGAAGATCACCATGAATGCCATGAGGAGAAGCAGGAGAAGGACGGCTACAGCGGCGGACAGGGCGTAGAGCAGGGAGGAGTAGTTGGAGCAGCCGCACTGAGCATCTGCGGAGAAGAAGCAGAGATGGAGAGAAAAAAAGAGACAGATGGATGTTGGACGTGTTTCAGGCCTCCTGGTGTTTATTCAATCATCCGTCATTCAGCCCCACTTACTGCTGCTCAGTCACTATTTGCTTTATCTTGCCAGTGAAGTTTGTTTCTTTCTGCTGTTATCAGTTGTGCACACACACATGACAGACATAAAACAGCCACACACATACAAAAAAGTGGAAGGCCACTGTTGTGCAACTAATAGAAACAATGTACAATCCACATTATGTAAAAGCACCAGAATCACGTCTATTTTTAGAAGCAGCTTGTTGTTAGTGGAAGCCAGAAACCTCCTGACATGTCAGTGATGGGCTGATGGTCACAACAACACATGAGGAGGAAGAAAACGCTCGAGGAAAAACACGAGGTTAGTGTGACGAAGGACTTTTCACCGGACACAAGCTGAAGTCTCCAGGTGATGCAGCCCCCTCCCCCGTGGGTGTCTCCGTCTGTCACCCACCTTGCACTGAAACAAAGAACACCCGTCTCCCGAGAGCGGCGCCGGCGTCGGGCCTGCCGGGCAGCAGCAGCTGGCAGCTGTAGAGGGCGCTGTCATCTGGCTGCAGCTGCTGCAGGCTGAGGGTGTAAGTGATGCCAGCGGGGCCCGGCGCCGAGGACAAGCGGACCCTCTCAATGGGGAACCCAGTAGAAGAGGAAGCAGAAGGGGGCCTCTTAGAGTTGTACAGCACCTCCACAGGTGCTTGGCCCTTCTGCCGCTTCAAACTCACTCCCTCCACTGCCGATCCAGCCCTGTGCGGGGGAAGGCACAGAAGCACCACCGAGCCCCCGGCACACGTCTCTACGAGCTCCACGTCCGCCAACTCGGGCGCATCTCCACAGGGGAAAGGAATAAAACTCATGTAATGGACACCAGTTGTGACTCCGGGGCGCGCACAGTGATATCATCAGGACAGAGGCGGGTTTGGGTGGGCTGTGATGGGCCAGTTTTGAAATCAATGACAATAATGAGACTGTTCAACAGGAGCACCAAATACACACCATCTCTGCTCTTAAAGCAGATCTTCACTCAAACCTAATGTAAATACTGAACAACAAACTGTTCTAGGATCAATCATCCAGCTCATATTTGCTGAGCCTTGGACCCCCTTGAAAAAGTGTTGTGGGTGCGGGTGCAGCTGCTGCAATAAAGGCAGATGTAACACTGACCCTTTTCCAGACAGTTCAGAACTTTTTTCACACATCGACTGGTGAGATCATGAAATATCTGATGGACACGAATATAAGTATTCAGATCAGTCACCTGGAAAAGAAACATGACCCTGGTGTGGGCAGACAAGTGAGAAACTATTCAGTTGAAATGAATTACAAAGAACTCACATTGGGAGGGGAAGTCGTGAGCAGATTAAGTTTTGTGACTGGAATTGACCTCCGCGGCTTTAGGGGGTTTCAGGGTTTCACGTTGTGCGAGTGTGACCCGAAGCAGGCACTCACCGGCACTCACGAGCAGGAAGAACTCGCTCTCTCCCCGGACATGTTCGTCCTCGGACGCGGGATTGGACACGACGAACTCGCAGAAGTAGCGGTCGGTGTCGGCGGTGCTCAGTTGGGAGATGGTGACGTTCAGGACGCCCAGGCCGGGGTCGCCGCTGACGCTGGTTCGCTCCTTGATGCGCCGGTCCTCAGCGGTGAACTCGCTTCCGGTGTACTTGAACAGCACGTTGCTGTTCTGCATCCAGCTGCGTTTCAGGTACGCGCCGACGGGAGGGCGGCTCCTCGGCGCCAACACGCAGGGGAGAACCACGGACTCACCCTCATGCCGCTCGATGAACTGGATGTCGCTGCACACTGCCAGGAAACGGAAAATAACATTTCTGCTCTGAGTGATTTTGTAGTCATAAACTGAAAAATAGCGATGCAAGTTTAACCGTCTGTTCTGCAGCAAGGTGTTACCGAGGCAACACCTCCAGATGTCTCACAGCTTTTAACCATTGGACAGTTTGGGGGCTTCAGGCTTTCTACAATTACACTTTCGATCGAGGTGACAGTTGATTAAAGTTTAAGTTTAACTGAATTATTGAAAGGGTTTGTGATTTTTTTATCCAAATTAATTGGGCCTCCTTTAGCACTGCTGTGAAGTATTGATTTCGTTCCTCTGTGAGAGTTCTGCAGTTGGCTATAATTCACCTCCTCGGTCAGTTCAACTGGTCGGATGTGAACTTACTCATCTCAGCATAACTGAAACCTGTCGTCTGAACCAGAGCAGCTCCGTCATGCCACTTACTTAGACGAGGACTAATGTTGTTTTTAACTCCGGTAAAAGTGTACTGTACTACCGAGGACTTGAACAGGTGACATTTTTTGTCGTTTTTGTTTTGCACACAATGAGCATGAATCCGTCCGTGATGTTCTTGCTGTGAGTTGAGAACTCACATAATTTACGGTCAATGATCGTTCTAAATTTGACAAAATATTTTTTGGTGTCAAACTGAATAAAATCATGTAAATTTCATAATGTATGACCTGTAAATGCTTTTTTTCCCAATGGTATCACTTCCTCTTTATTCTGAAGCAAGTTTGACAGTTATTATTTTGCAATTTTTTAAAAAATAAAGTAATCTACAAAAATCAGGTGCACTGTGGGAGTTTTTGGCAGAGCAAAAAGCTGAAAAAAATGTTTTGATTGGAAGCAAAGCAGAAGAGGGACTTTATTAGGAAATCCTCAATGACAGGATAATGTCATCCAAACAGTTCTGACATCAGTTTAACACCAATTTATTGTGTATCCGCATTAACTCGGCATTGTTGCATGGCTGCTTGGCTGATAAAGCGTCAACAGGTAAAACAAATCACGTGACTCTTGTCTGAAGAAGATTTGTTTTCTGTGTTTCACACCTTCATTGCAATAGTTATTACAACCACACATACTGGAGGCTGTCAAAGTAAAAGCATATTTCTTTTTATTTAAACTTTGATCCAACAACGCTGCAATATAAAAAATCGTAATCAGGAAAACTAAATTCTTCCCAAAAATATTATTCAATAAACAATTGTTTTGTCTTTTCCATGAATGATTCTTTTTTCTAAACCTGAGTAACATTTAAGTTAGTCACTGATGGGAGAACCCCCCCAGCAGGTGCCATCTTACCCAACTGAGTGTGCATGAGGAGCAGCGCGCACAAGGAGGTCAGGTACCACATCTCCAACGTCTCCGCTACCATTGCTCATCCGCCTGACGGACGCAGCCGACGTCAACCATGGCAGAGCCGCGCAGCGGAAAACAACTGGGACCTTCAACATTTTTATCGAAGTCAACGCAACCAAGAGGAACTCAAGTGAAGCTCCACCTTTTAATTTCAGGGGGGAGGCGTGCCCCCCCCCCCCCTCCACAAAAAAACGAGGTCTTGTCGAAACAGAACTCAACGTTGGGGGTCTGCAGCCCCCTCCAGTGGCTCCAACAAAACAAACACAGGACCCCCTTTAACGTCTCTGCATTTTGATCTCATTTGTTGCGAGAATCCAGTCACTGGCGGGTCGGATCAATAAATCGGATTACATTTATTAGCCTTTTTAACTTCCGCAATCTGAGTTACGCAAAGGGAACCAATAACTTCCTGCACAGAGAGTTTTGGTGTCCCAGGGGACAAATTGCTGTCTGTGAACCGGATGCGTCTGCTTTGTGATGGTAATTTGCGTCAGTGGACTGTCAGCCCTGAAAAAAACAAAAAGTAGAACACTGCCCACTTCAAAGTCCTAAGCAGGCATTTACTGGATATTCACGATTTCACTTCTACTTCCCCCCATTTTCAACAGAAAACGGAGACTTCTACTGAGACACTTTCTTCTCGCGGTGCCCGCTGCTGCTTGTTTTGTTTAGACAAATCAAATTTGTTGGGTCACATCGCAAGAAGTCAGGAAGTTGATTAATTGTGACGAGTGCAGTTTGTTCTTTCTCCGTCGACTTCACATTTCTTCACTCAATTTTTCATTGCATAACTTCGATGCTCCATTGAATACCAACTCAGCAGGAGGGGGTGATGACTGAGATATGTATTTTTTGGGTCATTGAAAAGCTAAATTAGTCCGTGTTGTAAAAATCAAGAAACAATATCTGTTAAAATAAGTAAATAACGTCTACTTTAGTGACTTTAAACGCTGTCATTTTTCAGGGTTTTCAGGTATTTCATACAAATATTGTAGAACCCAAAATAACTATTAGCTACATGCATTTTGATTGCTTGCGGTATCAATAACGGTTTGGACTCAACTTTCACAATAACAGAAGTTCTTACGGCCGTTTTCAAGGATTTTGCCATATGATGGATGTGCTATTCTCTGAACAACCACTAGATGGTGCCAATGTATTCATAACAAACTGGTGTAATGACAGGAAACTCAAGTCTTACCTCAATCGGAGGAAAAAAATAAACACACAGGCAAGATTGGAAAGAGCAAGCGTTTTATTTTAAAAAACATAATTACACGTTTTATTCAAATACAGGTTCTTTCGGTGCAGTTCTTACTTGTTGTAGAAATGTTCTGCTGCAAATCCTGATAACATGCAGAATAATAGGCATGCAACTTTTGGGAGAAAAAGCAACATTTCCGACCTGATCCAAGAGTCAGTTCATCCACACAAAACCTTCTCAGAGATCTCGGTTTCGTGTTTCCTAAAAGACAAGTGTTTAAAAAGGAACTTTTCTAAATACAAGCATCAGTTTCCTTTTATTTGCACAAGCACTAAACTCATATCAATGCCTCTGGAGAAAAAAAATCTCACCATCTCTGCTTTATCTTTTGAAATTTTAAAATAAAACACTCTTGCAACACTGAGCTGGCTGTCAAGCTCTCTGAACAAGCAAACATGGTTCAGAAAAACTCTTAAAGAGGATTTGGGGTGAACTGACCCTTTAACATAAGAGCACCACAAGCTCCCTGCTGACCACTTACCATGTCAACAACTAAAAAGATCTCACAAGTTCATAAATCACATGTCAATGGGTAAATCTTTGCTCTGTACTTTTCTTTAGCGTCCTCTGAGATACACTGACATCATATAAGGTAACATACAGCCCTGCATGACGTGGTACAGGACAGAGCCACACTAGAATGAACAGCAGGTACTTACTGGCTGTAACTGACCTGTCATGGCAGCTGAGTGGGTTTTAAGGCTGAATAGCTGATATGGATGGGCTACAGACAACAAAAACAAACAAAGCAGTAAGTGATATAGCCAAGAGATACACAACTTGTGCCACACTAACTACAAGTGATGGGTTGGTTTTGTTTTTTTTTTTTAAATCTGAGTACGAGTTTGGAATGAATGGTTACTGGTTTTGCATGAAGAATCTGTCTTTTTTTATCCTTGAAGAGACTGCTTTTGTTCACAGTAATCCCTAACAGACTACAGTGACTGATGGGTACGAGAACATTGAGAACACAGGACGGACCACGACACAAAACCACCCAGCAATACAATACAGCACTGCGGTGAGAAGCAACGAGCCGCAGAGCCATTTCCTCCCAACACCGCACCATTAGTTCACCGTCACACTCCAGGCATCATAATTTTAAGGGTTTGTCAACTTCTTCAACTTGACTCAAAAATGTTTGATCAATGCTTCCTTTCACGAAAGCACTTTCAGATGCACTAGATTTTACACGCTGTAACTGAAACTGGTTGTGGGCAAGAGAAGCAAACTGACAACATTGGAAATCTGTTGAAATGCAAAAATGAATGGATGCTTAATTGATAGTTAATAGAATGGCTGCAAACCACACATTGAAAATTGAACCTTGTATTTCAGAAGAATTGGCATCAATCTGATTTTGAATTAAAAACAAATGAAGTTGATGGAACTTCAGAAAAAAGAGGGTCTGACCCAGAGCAGCTGTATTGTTGGGTTCGTTTTGGTTGTCCTTGTTGGAACAGGACTATGAAATGGACACTGGAAAAACATTATTTCACTGTTTCATTCATGCATATCCCAGTACTGCTGTGTTCATAAAAGAATGAAAGATAAATGAACCACAAACTGCTTCAAGTTTTTTTCCTCTTAGTTGTGAAGATTTTAAAAAAAGCTAAGTTTGATCTAATTTGTACCATTTCCATCATCTCCTATGTAGCATGAGGTATTTGGGACCCGAAGTTGGCCAACATCTTAATTTTGGTTCAAGATGACCTTTAAAAAAGAAATAAATTCACTATGCCAAGTTCCAGTTTATTTATTATGACAACAGACAGTGAACTTGAGACAAAAGCAGATGGCAAACTTGGTTTTTAAATACCTGTTTGAAAAGCTGCTGGTCAGCAGAGGCCTCAGAAACAGGGAAATACAACATGGGTACAAACCTTGATGACTCACCTCCACGTACGTCAGGACAAACCAGCATTGGATTTCAAGATGGTTTTTATTACAACAGATTGATAAAACATTACAAAGGATGAATACAAGTAGACTTCTGACCAGGATATATTAAAAACAGACCTGAAAAAAGAATAAAGCTAGAAACTGATGAGTCAAGTTTGGGGTTTTTTGTGTTTTCTTTTGACCACTACTTCAAGGGAATCAGCGAAGTCACTGAGACCCTCACCAACCAAAGTTGGGGACGAAATGTCCAACAGCACCTACGCGTGCTGTGAGGGCCTCAATCAATCTAACATAAGAAATCAAACAAAACAAAGTTTAATTGAAAGTTTACAAGAGAAACTTGCCTTTGTAAGAGGTTGGTACGATCATGTAACTCCAGCAGCTTCGAAAGAAATACGAATCATTTTAACACACTTCACTTCTATGTACCTGAGTGATCCTATGGGGGAAAAAAAGTATATTCTCACGTGGTCAAATTACAAAAGAATAGCCGTTTGCAACATATGTGGTGTTTCCAATGAAAGTGTTACATCAAATGTCCAAGTGTTCTAGCCGATAACGAGCATCTTCACCACCGCTGGTCTTACTGCTCTTTGCAGCTAGGTTTGAAAAAGCACAAGGGTGAGAGAAAGGTGTTAACCTCAAACCTAATGTGGAGCGTGCTTTGCTGCTTCAGTAGCGTCCAGCTGGAGACATGACAGGTGGCCTCATACCCATGGGAGGGCCTCCCTGGTAGGGGGGCACCATAGGAGGACCCTGCCCATACGGAGGCATCCCTCCCGGCATGTAGCCCGGCAAGCCCTGGGGGGGGGCACCATACTGACCTGCAGAGAAACACACGGGAAGCAGAACGTTGTCATGGAACATCTGACAGATTCAGTCAAATACAAAATAGAAAACTAAACAAACAGAGGTGAGTGGAACTGGAAACAACAGCCAAGTTAAAGAATCATGTGACATTTCAGTTTTGAAATTGGGGGACCGTATCCATGGGTTTTATTACACTTGTCAACAGGTGTAATAAAACATCACCATGACCCTTAAAGCCACAGACTCCGATCCAAACTGGCTTTTAGTACAATTGTCAGGATTTCGACAGTAACATTTTAGTTTCAGGACGAGTTTCCCTTTATGCTTTACTCACCATGCATGGGATGCCTCATGCCAGGCTGCTGTGGTGGCATGCCTTGCTGTGGGGGCATTATGCTGCCCACTGCGGCCACGGGTGGAGCAGCCGCATGGGCCTGGCCTGGCCTGGGTATGAGGCGCTGGTAGCGGGGCAGTTGGGCCTTCATCTCCTCCTGTTGGCAAGGACAACAAAAAAAAGGGCAAAGGTTCAGACTGAGGAAACACGAGTGCCCCTTATAGGTCACAGCAACACCCCCACCATACTGAGGAAGTGGGTACCACAGCTGCAGTCACGTGATTTCAGATGGAAGAGATTCAAGTTCACAAAAATCCTTCAACAAAAAGAAAGCTACGAAGCTTTGGTGAACATTCTCAAAGTGAATCTTTTGATTAGCATTCTTCAAATATTTATGAGGATCTAATTTCATCATAAACAAGGATTTGATAAACAGAATAGCAAAAAGCACCACAACATAATATTGTACAGTTAATGTTGTATTGTAATTGTATATATATGTATCAGTCATTACTTACTGTGAAAAGGGCAAAATAGAAAGCTCAAGCAACTTACCAGTGAGATATCCTCATCAGGGTGGATCAACTTACTAGTTGCACTCGTGGTGGTGAGGGTGGCAGGCTTACTGGTCACTGTGGCTGGGGGTTTGGCCACAGTGCTGCTAGAGGGATTAGAAGAAGTGGAAGAGGAAGAGGAGACAGAGGGCTGGGTGTAGGCAGGGAAAGTTGCTTTGGGAGGGTCGGAAGAGGCAGCTGTGCTGTGGGAGTTTGAAGTTGCAGCTCCGACAACGATCTGCTGGGCCTGCGGGAGGACATAATACAGGTAAACACAATGGCAATTAAACAGAAAGTCTTCCCATCATGCAAAGTCAAACAATATGGATGTGCCAGACACAGGAAATTATGTCAATTTTGTTCGGGTTTGCCTTTTGGGAAATGTTGAATATGAACATTTGAATCCACATTTTTCCCAATCTGTGTCTCTTTTTAAGATACATATATTTCACTCGCAAAATAGACAACATAGTCATTCCGATCCCTCTTTCATTCTCTGTGGTAGTAAAAGGCTTCTAATATGACAAGCTGAAAACCCAACTTTCCCAATTTAGTTTTGACCATGCAGGAAATTTGCCTTGAAACCAGATCAATCCTTCCTATCAGAGTGCAGGGCTGAACTAAAGAACTCAGAGTGCACTGCGAAATGCTGCCACACACAAAGTCATCTCAAAGCACAATGGGAAGTTTTTTCCTTGTGCCATGCACCTGAAGTTCCAGAGGGAACAAAATTATGGACAAAATCCACGTAAATCTCCAATTGTGCCTCATCCTGTGCTGGTTTCCCAAAGCGCATGCACATTAAAGGAAGAAAAGCTCACAGACAAAACAAATGCCAGTTTTCGTCAGGGTGGGCTACAACAACTTCAACATTAAGCCCCACATGGTCGTTGTAATGCAGGTAAGGCCTTCCAGGACAAACGCTTTTAAGCAAGGTGCTGAGTTTAAAGCTACGTCATGGACAGGCAGAGTTAATAAATATGGGACATGCAGCTTCCACAGTCCATGTCAAGTCCAGCCTGTAAGCGTACTTGTGGCATGTTAGGAAAAGAAGGCTGGGAGGAGGCAGACTGAGGGTCTGCGGGAGGAGAGGAAGCAGCTGCTGTGCTGCTGTGAACACCAGAGCCCATCTGCAGCATGGTGGAAAGGAGATCACAGCATTGGCATGTAGGTCCATAAAAACTATCCAGAAATGATAATAAACGAAAACATACTAATTTAGTCAGAAATCCCCAAAAATGGGAAATAATGATATATACACCACAAAAAATGAGGTGGCTACATAAAACCTTTAGTTTTTCTGGACAGCTGTCTGTTTTTGATAAGGAACAGCCGCCAAAAACTTGTAATTCTCCAAAAACGTCATTATCTAACACCTGCTTGACTGAACGATGCAGCGGTGATGCTCACCTGTGCTGCGCTGGGGAAGAGTGGTTTGGTGACAGCAGGCTGCGGAGCAGCTACTACTGGTCGACTGGGGATTGGTCCTGCAGCAGGCGCTGGGCCCATGTGGGGCATCCCTGGCCGAGGAGCCATGTGAGGGGGCATTCCTGAAGTATCATCCAGAAAAACAAGCGGCGTGATCAATTAAAATAAGATACAAAGTATTCATTATGGGTGGTTGGCTCACTTTATATAGATTAAAAAAAACCAACAAAAAACACTGACTGATTCATTAGATGAATAACTAAATAATGTTTACAGAGTTAATTTTATTTTTCTTGTGCTTTGGGTCAATTGGGCTCCACCATTCAGGAATTCTTGTGCTTCGCTGATTACCGTATTTTTCGCACTATAAGGCGCACCTAAAATCCTACAATTTTCTCAAAAGCTGACAGTGCGCCTTATAGTCCGGTGCGCCTTATATATGGACCAATATTGAGCCGCAACAGGTCTCGCAACTACGGTAAGCAGCCGCCAACTTCAAGCGCGCGGTTCATGCTGGGATATATGACTGCGTGAGGCGGTGGCAACCGAGCAGCGCCAGTGTGAGCGCGGCGGCGGCGACAACAGAGAGCGGGTAGCTCCTCTGCAGCAGGGCCAGCGGCATTAGCGGCGGCCACCCGTGGCCAACCAGGGAGTGAGCAGTTTAAACTCAAGGCGATCATTCACGCAGTAGAACACGGGGATAGAGCAGCAGCGAGACAATCAAAGTTTTAGAATACGCCATTCTTTGAAGGTGCGCCTTATAATGCGGTGCGCCTTATCGTGCGGAAAATACGGTAGTTAGCGAGTTCATTCTGCTCAACATTCAAAAGCTGCAAGCACAATATAAAGACCACTCACCCGGAGGAATACCAGGCATGCCTGGCATCATGGGGGGCATCATCCCTCCCATTGGCATCATGCTGCAAAAAAGACAAAGGGAATTAAAATAGGATTCTATAAAATGTTTGACAATTTCAGTGAAATGGTTTTCCTCTTGTGAAAAACTTGTAGGTTCAACACAGATACATTCCACACTGCAATCACACAAACCCTTTTCACAGACCAGACATATTTTTCTGATTATAAACAAAAATTCAAAAACTGAACAATTCAGTTTTTTGCAACCTTCTGTTTAATTAAAATGTACTAATAACAAAGTACCCATTTGTTTCAAGATTTTCACTGAAATGAAAAACTTTGTGAGTTGATATGGAGAAAAAAGTGAGCTCTCACCCCGGTGGCATTCCATGCATTGCAGGGGGCATGCCATGCATCATAGGAGGGACACCTGGCATCATGGGAGGCATACCTGTAACAGTACATCACAGGACATTTGCTGTTTACCAACATGATGATCTATCAATTGATGAGGTCACACACCGAGCCAGAAAACAAAGAAACAGAACAGAACGTGAAATTATTCCACAACCTTACACACCCAGCTTAAAGCAGGCCGGCAGCCTCCTGTGACAATCTGTATTTTTGCTTCACATGTGCATTCAGACAAGATGTCCAGACCTTCAGAGTCCAGAACTAAATCTTGACTATTGTAAGAACAAATCTGGCCAATATCACCCTCTTTCCAGAAATATTGACAGCATGGGAGTATTCAGAGGATTTACATTCTTTGTGATTCATCCAACATGGTTCAAAGGTGGTGATGGCTTTTTACTATGCTTGCACCCAGGGAGATGATGTAGGCCATTAAAAATCTTAACAGCGAAAACAGTTTCTTTCAAAAAACCATCCAAACACTTGGACACTGGGGAAATTAAATGTGCTATATTGAACTCTGTGAGATGATATTCTGTTTAGAAACTTCATCCACTGATCGTCAACTTTGGTTGTTTAAACAGCAGTGCTTGCCTTGGTATCCTGCAGGAGGCATCCCATGTGCAGCGGCCACTGGTGGCATCCCAGGCTGAACCATTGGAGCAGCATGAGGCTGGACAGCGGAAACCTGCGGTACTGATGGCCCTGCTTCGTCATCCTCATCATCCTCATCAGAGTCATCTTGATTGTTTCCTCTTTTCTTTTGACTCTCTGAAAAGAGGAAAAGAACAGAGAATCCATTAATGGCAAGTTTAACCTCCCCTACTCAGTCTTGAGATCTGAATCACTCACTGAAAATGTTTTGCTTACAGGCCGAATTGCTGTACACTAACCTTGTGATTTTTGTTCTAGTGTTCGTCTTCTTTCCTGCATATCTTTTTCTGGGATTCCCTCCATGCCATAGATTTCCAGCTCAATGTCTGTTCTTCCAGGAATTGCATTTGGTACGCTGTCAATTGTCTCTTTGTGCACCTGCAACACAGTAAAAGTGAGTCAACACAGCAGAAAAGATGAACGATGTTCCTGCGATGTGTGGCTTTTCTCACCATACTGTATAGAATGATCGAAATTGGAAATATTGTCCTTACCTGCATACAGTGGATAGCCAAGCCAGGACCAGTGTACAACTTCTTGTGGCAAATGTGGCATTTAAAATGTTTTGCTTTCTGATGCTGAATGAGGATCTTTTCATCATCAAAGTCTCGATTACAGTACCTTGAGGAGAGAGTTAAGGACTGTGCAGACAAGATTATACGGATGTTCAAAGTCCCATAAACTGCATTTATTCAAAGTGTTTTCACAATCTCTGCTAGTTGATCAGTAGAATAGAAAATGACTAGACTTGAAATGTAATCTCAGACGAGGTAATTTAATCATAAACAAGGCCAGATGAAATCTGAGGACTGCTTGGTTGATCTCAGACACAAGTCACCTCACAGCAGACGGTAGCTTATCTAACTGGCGTTTCAGAGTCCCATGGGAACCAACTCCAGAGCCAGCAGTGAGGGGCAATTGTGAAATTGTTCACCAAGTGCCATCAAGACAGTATGCGAGTAAGAAAACAATCCTATACCAACATCCCTTGTCCTTGTGACGATGCAATATGAACTGGACAAAGAAAATACAGAAATACCAGAGTTGAACTAAAGTTGTCGAGAGAGGGGAAAGAAAATCACCGAATCACTTATTTAATTAGCCTTCTCGTTGCATTAGGTTCTTTAAGGATATGCCAATTCATTACGCATCTCTACTCAACTCTCTGTTTTGCTACAATATCGTAGAAATCTAAGTATTTAACTGTTTAGTGATTTGAAGCAAGACACAGATTCAAAAGAGATTTGCGGATAATTACACAAGTTATTATTGGTAAAGTCAGGCTCGGGATGATGACGAATCCCGGTAGTCTTATAAAGCACCGCGTAGCCAAAGTAATATCAGATCACAGCGTGTATTCAAACAAATGGCATAATCAGACTTCATAGTCGTTTCCCAAAAACAACACGGTTGAACAAATTGTCCGGTACAAGCTCACGATGGTCTCACCAACCTTACTTTGAATCGGCAATTCATGGCTACAGGATTAGCTCACAACACAAGTAGCATTGGCGGTTTCTCGGCGTTACGAGACACACAGCGAATTCTTACAGCAAACAGGCCCTCAACGCTGAACATTGAATGCACATTAATACAACAGGCAAACAGGTGAAACACCAACTTCGACGGCGTTTACAAGAATAAAGCGAAGTAACCGTTGAGCTAAAGCTAACTCCGGTTTGTTAAAACCGTTGAGAGGCCGACTGAGGCCTCTTTTTTGTCGAGCTAACGTGTTAGCTCTGTTAGTTCACGTCGTGTTAGCCAGACAAAAAAGGATACCAGCACCATGGTTTCATCTGCTTCTTCTTTTTTCGACCCATTGCAAAAGAACACTGAGGAAAACTCTAAACGCTGAAAAGGAGTCCTATTATCCGCTTGACATCAGCACGCTGTTATAGTTCCGCAATAAGGCCGAAAATGGCGCCTCGCGTCAGGAAGTGGAAAACGACGCGATTGTTTTTTACACAGACCCATATAGTTTTTTTTCTACCCCGTTTTGTTTACGACAGTGTTTTGTTTTGGTCTTTAATAAATAATAATAATAATAATAATAATAATAATAATAATAATAATAATAATAATGTCAAAGGTGTATTAAACACTAAATATTAGGGTGCAATCCCTGCATTTCTCAAGAAGGGGGTGGTGGCTTGAGATTTTGGCCAATAATAAGGACTACCGTCTGAGAATTAAACGTACCACTTTTTGTTATTATCTACTGTAATTCATTTTGTGCACAAGGGAGAAATTTCATAGCCAAATTTTAAATCAAAAGTCCTTTCATAGCCTTTTTGTTCTTGCATAGTGCTGTTTATTACGTAGGTGTACTCTAATATTTATACACTGGCTTTTTGCAAAGCATTTTTTAGCTGTACATGGACGGAAGTCCTTTCTGGGCACCTAATTACAGTTTACAACTCAACCCACTGGATGGAGACCTTGACTGAGAAATGGAACAGTGAAATCCAAGCTGGGAGCTAATGATAGCTGCTCATAGCTGTACAGAATTGCCTGCAAAGTTTTACGAATACTACTTTATTGAATAAAAACGTGTCATGGCACAGTTTGTTTTGGCTAATTCTGCTTTATCAACTTTTTTCTTGGTATAGAGTGAGTACTATACTCACAGTACAGTACAGTACTGTACAAAATGATACTTCTTATTCATTAAACTGGTAAATATCAGAATTTTTTTATTATTACTTTTATTATTACTATTATTAAAATTATTTTTTCAGCATTTCGACAACTATTCTTTTTCCCTTTGCTTCACCAAAACAGGACTACAACAGGACTTTTTTTAAGGCCTGCAACCCCCAGAACTTTATTTGGGTGCAAGATGTTGTTTTGTTTCAAAACCACAGCTATCCAAATGTTTGTTCTGGCTAGACAGATCATATATTTGGCAGCAGCTTGAGGGGTACCTTCTCTGAATGAAATATGGCCGATTCTTGTATGCTCACACATTTCATTGATCACAATGACATTTGGCCATTTTCACAGAGGCTCTCACTCCCTCTCTTCAGTCTGGGGTCCTGAACCTCCCCTGAACACTGGTTCTGAATTTTTAACCTAATCTGGACTCAGGGATGCTCAGTCTAAGTGTTTCTTTCACTTTGCACAATGGGGGAGAGCTTGAGTCCTCCTCCCAGAACATTGAATAATACTGCAATGTGTATGTGCAGCCATGTATGTAAGGTCCCACTGAGGTTTTTTTTGGGGGGGGGGGGGGGTGAGCATGCTTGGATTTGAATGCTTTAACATCTGCAGTTTCACAGGACCATGCAGCAGCTTTGGTTGTCGCAGCTCAGTGTGGCTTACCAATGGGGGACAAAGTACAATTTTGAAGCGAACTCACAGAAAGTCTACAGCTTATTCAGAGTGACAACAAAACAGATAGATCAGAGCAAATATACAGAGCGCAAAAAAATAAGATTAAAAGAAATCATTTCAGGTTTCATTATAAAACTGTTTAATGTTCCCGGTATGTACATATCAAATCTACAAAATATGCACGATGTCAAAATATTATCATCAATTTACCCTTACTCAGTTTTATATTATAGCCCTTATTATATACAATCCCAAGCCATCTTAAATTAGTATTTAAATAGAATACATACAGAATTTAGCTAACAAATCACAAAGTAGGTCGACCAAACAATTTACACAACATACTGATAATTCCATGTAAAAAAAAAAACATAACAAAAATCAACAGTCGATGCGTGTTAAAATATTAATCTGTATTTAATAACATTATAAGAACGTTTGTGAGAAGCAGTTACCAGTGTAACATAAGGTTAAAATACAGTACGATTTAAGACTTACAGCTTTGGGCTGGGGTCATTTTCTCTGCCTGTTCAATCAATTAGAAAAATCAAGTTGTGACAAAAAGAAATGAGAGAACATTGATTTACTCTTTTGACCAATTGCCTCCTGAACCGAGAAAAACAGCTCCAGCCCGGATGCAGTTGAGGTCAGGCATGTGTGCTCTTCTGTGTTTGGTAATGAAAGAATGAATTTGTTTTGAATAACCTGGTGGTCCAATCGAGAAAATGTTGCTTTTAGCCCAATCTGATATCATCAGTGAGTGAATGAATTCATTTACCTCTTTGTCGTTTATTGTCAAAATTCCAGGAAAATCTAAGATAAAATGATGATATTATGACCACACTTCTTGACCAACTCCTAACACAATCCAAGGGTTCCTTTGCTCACATAAAAGCAATACTAGTTGGGAAATGTGCTTTTCTCCCTGGTGCTTTTAGCAATGTTTTGGCATTTTTGAAAGCTTAAAGTCTGAATGGCACTTATGCTTCTTCTTCTTCTCCATTTCTTTTTTTTTTAAATTAAATTTGTACACACAATGACATATTAGTCACAGTCCTTGCACACACATAAGAGACAAAACTTTGAGGTTCAAATAGTGCTCAACACAACTAATCCTTTTCTGAAGACATGACAAATGCTGAAGGCAACACTGAACACTGATCCACCTTTTCTTTTCATAGGTAATGCAAATTTTGAAGGTGACCTGTTCCTTGAAGCATGGATCAGATTGACTGGTCTGCAGTCAGTTTTTTTTCTGAATCAATAATACTCATAAGCTGCTTGAATGATGGCAAAACACCGACTAAGCCTAAAATTCATACATACATGACCTCTTTATTCCTTTTACAGTTGGAATATCCTCAGGAACTGCTTGGATTTTGAAATGTTTTCCATTGAATGCTTTATTTCTTGTTGTCCCACAAGAAGAGGCTGCTGTGCTGGAATACTTTCATTAGGCTTATGTCTCTATGAGTAGGCACCATTGGATCAAAAGGGAAGAGAGAAAGAGGGTAAAAGCCACGTGTACATCACCACTCTTGGATCTGAGGCTTTCCATTCTTCGAAACAAAGAAACAGTCAAGCGGGCTGAAAGTCCATTGAAGGAGCAGAGATGGAGACAAACAGCAGACAGCTCGTACAGTAAGCTCGAAAATGTAAGGCCTAACGAGGCAGGACTGACAGAGGGGGGCTGCTGCGCTGTCTCATTGTGACGGCACTTGATGTAGGCAGGAGGCGGCTGTCAGACGACTTTGATCAGAGGCCCGAAATCTGAGTGCTGGGGTGTCCCGAAGGGCACGGTGGTCAAGCGTCTACATGTGCATGGCATAAAGGAGAAAACAAAAGCAAAAAAATAACTACTTCCTGTCTGTTTCTAATGCGCTCCTTACGGAGGCAAAGGCAGTCGCACATCGAGCAGGCTGTAGGCGAAAATGTTCCAAAAGACAGCGCAAAGCACAAATAAGGTGTAGACACAGAAGAAGATCCAAAACAGCGACTGCTCCTGAAGTCGCTGCTCATAGTTCTGCAGGACCACCACGCCCAGTGTCAGGCCCACCACTACTCCCCCCAGGTGAGCTACAAAGCTGGGATTTGGGCATGGAGGGATCGCTGGAGGGTAGAACCGCAACCACACCGCACGACCAAACTCTACACTCACTGCAAACACACAGAAAGACAAAGAGAAGCATGTCAACTCTTTCCTCCCCAGCATGCCATCATTCTCCTAGCTGATCAAAGAAAAGTGAATCATTTGAGTATCAAACTATTTTTTCTATAAAGAGATCTGTGAAATGTATGAGACGTAAAAGTAAAAACAAATTTGGAGTGAAAATTGTTTGCAGTGGTTGCAGGTGGAAGCAATGAACAAACATTGTTCACCTGTCTAATGAACAAACACATTCATGGCAAGCGACTAACCAGCAGATCTTTGATTACGCTTTTGATTATTTATGGATCCAAAACAAAATCTGCTTGATGTAATGATGAGATGATTGTGGAGCATTCATTCAGACTTACTGCAAACCAGAGCCATGGCCATCCGGAATAACTTGAACTGACACTTCATTCCTGACCAGTTCTGCAGCAAAGGATGAGAAAGAGAAGGTGAAGAAATCACAAGACAAGCAAAACCTGGGTTACAAGGTCAAGTTCGTCTTGTGGCTGACATGAAATGACACAAGTCTGTTTCCTTTTGTTCCAACACGCATCACCCCTGAAAGCCCCTGAGACACTCGGACCGCCAATCTGCTTTGGCAACAACAGATAAAAACATTTCAGGCAAGACGAAGATGGATTCATCTTTTTTGACCTCAGGAATGCTCTTGATTGGGTGACAGGGTGCACATTACTGAGCCACCCCTTCAGTGACATTGTCCAAACGTGCATTTAAGACCCCTCTTCTGATGGTTCCAGAGTGAATTTGTTGGCAGGGAGGGATTTTATCCCCCCTCACAAAACACAAACACAAACTGGTGCTCACATCCACAAGCTCTCCTGATCGTTGAGCGAAGAGGTGAATGCCGACGTTGAGGAATGTTTGGCATCTCCAGTACCTGCTGGGGCCCAAAACGGGCTGCTTTGATGATAGAACAAAGCTCTGCAGTGACATGATCTGAGTAGTTTGAGAAGCATCTGCGGACACACACACACATAAACTCACCATGACTACATTCGCCAGATGTGCTGAGACCAGGGCGTAGACTCCTCCTGATGAGCCAACAACAGGAGCCGTCATGTCGGTGACAGACACCGCCAGAGACCCTGTGAGGATGTTGGAGACCACACATCAGAGCGCTGGCTGCATTTATGAATAAACGAGGATATCTTTTTGTTTTCTGGTAGCTCCAGCAATTGTTTTTTGCAGGGCAATACTGGAGAAGTACAATTCCACAATATATGAATATTTTATGATACAATTGAAAAGAGGTACATTTTTTCACATCAACAACAGACTGAAAACTTTGAAGCACAAATGAAACTTTTAAGACAATGAATCACTTACATTGTATTTATCTCATTATAAAGTACCGTGACATTGATTTCATTACTCAAACTATTGCTGAATGTTTTAACGCTTAAACATGATAATATATTTTTGTTGAGTCCGGACATCTTATTGACGTCATAACTTATATCAAACAGAGCTTTTAATGTTGAAATACAAACAACAAAAAAGTGAAATTGCTGAAATGAACAAAAATGTATTCTTATGGATGCAAATAAGCAGTTTAGAAAACAATACTGTAGCAGTCACCACCTCTTTTCTATTATTCACTGTATCTGATAATGCACTGTATTATTTATGAGGACAGTGTGCTTTGTGTTACTGCAAAAAAGCAGTGTGGATAAGTGGTGTTTAAATCTGCAACATTAGGTTCTTCTGCTCTTTCATAAAGGCAGAATAAACCACCTGAATACAATCCATTTGTGTTTTACTATCATTTCACTTGAGCTTAAAAAAGGCAAACAATACTTTCCTATACGCTTGAAAGTAATATTGACATTCATGAAGAGTTGTTTTTTCATTCAACCAGTGAGTATGAATGTACGATTTCTCTCCTTGTCACTCAAGCGTCACTCCTTTGGAAATAAATGGCTTGTCAGCCGCTAATTGTCCCTGTTGCATTCATGATTACATTTGCCAATTGGTGAGAAACCAGTAATTATACAGTGAAGCTTGTCAAAGCTTTTTGTTTTGGGTAAAAGATCCGGCTGATTTATCATAATGACACTTTGAGCTTGATGATCGAGCACCAAGTACTGCGAGATGCTAAAAAGATTTTTAAAAAAGCATTCCTTCAGTTTGTTTGTGCATTTAATAGACATGTTTTCCATAAATGACACTGATTGTTTCAGATGATCAGTAGCTTTTGTGGTGAGGAAAACTGAAAGCATCTCAATTATGTATTACCCAAAAAACCCAAAACACCCTGTTTCAAATGTTTCGGCTGTCACATTCTTGACTCCCAGCTATCACTCCATATTGAGTATTTGAATATATCTCCCTTTCGAAGCTCCAGCTGACAGACAGACACTGTGACTAATTGAATTCATGTTTGCTGAAGCGATCGTCTGTTTATGTACTAAATGCTTCTATTTCGTAGAGGTTCCTTTTCAGTGTGGCATAATTTGAGAGTCTTCTTGAACAGAAGCATGCTGTACCAGCGTATAGTGTTTTAATGTTAAAACGAACAAGAACTCTTCATGGTACTCATTCAATGCAAATAAAGATCCAGTCAGGCATTGAGCAGTTTGAACATGAGGAATGTCAGAGAAAAGAGAAGTACATCAGTTGTCACTGTGTGCAGAAGACCAAAAAAAGTAGAAAAGTCGACAAAGAAACGATGAACTTGACAATAAACTGCGGTACACACGGTCCTTCTCTCTTCTTTGATCCTTCACTCTCTCTTTTCACTGGGTTTCTCTGCATCCAATCCTTTGTTTCCCAGTACCCCCCCCCCACACACACTACCCCACAGCTGTGAACTCCATACATTATTGATGCTAAGTATATTAGACACAACAGCCCGCACCACAGAACAGTTGGTAAGGAGCTGCTGATGGGCTCTCGCTTTCCCTCTTTGTTCACCCACTCGCTCAGTTTCTAACAATAACAAATATTCTTTGTTTGCATAGGACAAAAGTGGGCAGGCATTAAGCTGACAGGATTTTCCTTGGTTAACTTTTATAAACATACAGAATCTGAAAGCACAGTCATCGCTTTCTTTTTATTCTCATTCTCACACATTTTATTCTCCAACTTTCTGATAATAATGATGCTCATGGCACTGAATGTGACAACCAGCTTTAGTTGGTGTTGGTGACCCAGCTGCTGGAAAGGATCATTCTATCAGGAGTGCTGATTGGAAGATGATAAGGAGGTGGATCATTTTGTAGCAAGTGGCTCTGCAGAACCTAATTTTTTGATGCAGGCTTTGGTCAGATGTTTATAAAAACATCCCAATCATTTTGACTCCAGATATACAGTATATATTTTTTACAATATCTGCCTTTATGGCACATTCTCCTCTCAGTCTCGCTAACCCTCAACCCCCACCCACCCACAACCACACCAAAAATACTTGGCTCAGGACATCTGAACATCTTTCAAAGGTTAGAAAATGTGTCTGAGTAAAGCCCCTGTAATTACCTTGATATAATAAATTTATCTTTGCAGTGCGGCCACATGTGATACACACACACACACGCACATGCACACGCACACACACACACACACACACACACGCACACATGCACACACGCACGCACACACACACACACACACACACGCACACACATGCACGCACGCACGCACGCACACACACACACACACACACACACACACACACACACACACACACACACACAC
>JASSRZ010000074.1:4278145-4288366 GCA_032164315.1 Malacoctenus gilli
CACACACACACACACACACACACACACACACACACACACACACACACACACACACACACACACACAGAGAGAGAGAGAGGGGATTCCTTTAAAAGTCTTCCATCTTTCCCACTCATTCGACAGATTGACAGACTGAACCGAGAAACACGGGGTGTCCCTACAGTGCGCATCTGATCAAACAAACAGCTTTCACTACACGTGAACAGGAACAACAAATAAACAGTCCCAAAACAAACACACATGCATACACACAAACACGTCATTCCTCCAACACAGACAGGAAAAAACAAGACAAGGCCAATAATCTATTCATTTTTTAACCAGCCAACCACCGCAGCTACAAAGTCCACATGGAGAATCACTCCAGTGATCGCAGAGACAATGGGGTGTATTGACTAACTGGGAGAAGCCGGTCCAACCACACAAGGGCAACTCCACTCCAGATAACAGGGACTATCTGTTTCTACACAGCTAATGAGGCTGTGAGGAATGGCCTGCGCTGTCAGGCCCTATCTGTGGGAACCCGTGTGAAGTCTATTTGTGACCACGTGACCAACGTCTGCTCAGGTGCTTCACTAAAGAACCATTACATGTTTCCCCACTCTATTAGTGGTAAAGCAAACTATGATTAAACGCAATCATCCCTTTAGGTAACTGACAGAAACTGAGCTATGTGTTTGAAAATAACCTACCACTCAGGGCGTTCTGTGAATGTGTTTGATCTTGATGGATGGATGGATGGATGGATGGATGGATGGATGGATGGATGGATGGATGGATGTTTGATTTAAGTGAGAAAAGATATATTTTGGATTTATAGTAGAATGGACGGATGGACAGACGAACGAACAAACAGATGGACAGATGGACGAATGGATTGTTGATGCTGTGCATGACGATGATGATGATGATGATGATGATGATGATGATGATGATGATGATGATGCATTGCATGATGCTGCGCTCTGCTGAGGGATGTTTTTGGCCCAATATTTACATACTTTTTCAGTGTTGAGAATTGGAGGGATCAGCACTGCTGATGGGATTAACACGTGAGTGAGACGAAGAATGTGCTTCTTTATGTGTGTCAGTGTCACTTTTAAAGTGCAGCCTGATACAAGAAACCAGCATCTGTACTGCTGGAAAAATGGATCTGAGAGCAAACAATGTTGTTGGTTTAATTTCCATCTTTCACTCTTTTAAAGAACAATTCATCTCATCCTCAGTCTTTTCAGGTGGAGTGGAGGCAATAATTAATTCCATTTGAGGTGACATGATTGGAGTTCCTTTGAAAAACACTTAACAACTTTGAAACGCATGCTTGTCATGAACATGTTAGGGTGTTGTGGTGCCGGATTGTACGAATCCGCTCAGTGAATTTATTGTCCCAAACACTTTCCCAATAACAGTATGTGCTATTCCTCTTGCCCGGCTCAACATTAACCTTCCATTCTTCTTGGTTATCATTTCACCAGACTTTGGGTGTCTGCTTGCAGAATCTCTAGGTTCTTCTCAGTAAATTAGAGTTTTATTAGCTCTCTTTATTAGCCCAAGGCAGCATTTGCTCAGATGAGTAATGAAACGTGAATGACCTGGCCTGAACTGATAATGAAATAGTTTCTTAAAAAGAGGAGGAGAGGGAGGTTTCAAAATATATTCAGCTGCATACAAATTTAATATAACTTTTTTTTTTTTTTTTACTTCTGGCAGACCAGAGACTTTATTCATTAAATAATCTACTCACTTTAAAATGGCAGCAGCCTCTAAGAGGCAACACATTTAGTCAAGGGTCCAGGAATGATGACTGGTTTTGAAACATAATAACCATGTTTTTTAAGCTAACAAACCTTGTGATAATAATGAGCATCCCATACAATATGCCTCACAATTTAACATCTCATTTTATTTTTATACTTACTCAATGTTTTTCCGGACTTATTTTTCTCTCTAAACAGTATTTGCTCCACTTTTTTCAGCAGTGAAAAAACAAACAAACAAAAAAAACGCATCATGGAACGAATCCGGATGATATCAAATCTACTGACAGTCAGTGGTGTTTCAAAGCATAGACAGCAGAGTACAGTGGACTGGATATTCACAGGTATCAGCTGAACTCACCCAGTGTGCATGAAAATGTAGCTTAGGTACCTCCAGGCCTGGGCCCGTAACTGCGGGTGGTACGGCAGGGGGCTCTTCAGGAAGTAGGGGCTGGACACCTGCAGGACGAGGCGGTCCAGCTGGAGCCCGTAGTACATGAACACTGCTACCTGGCAGAGAAACCAAACAGTGAGTGACTTTATGGACCAAATACATAAATGTGATTATTAGAAATCCAAAATTATTGGATTCCTGTGTTTTTACATGACTAATTAGTTTATTTCTTGCAGGTACTCTGAACGAAACTCCTGAATGGTTTACCTCAGCTATGGTGATCACCAGGATGAACCAGGGAGGGGGGCAGTAGGTGTAGCTGTCAAAGTACCACTTGCGGTCGACCTCGCGGGGCAGCGTCTCATAGGCGACGTGGCGCACCAGCCGCTGGGAGAGTCCCAAGCCCACTTCATCTCTTAGACTGCAGCCTTTCAGTTGCCGGCCCCCCTGCAGGATGGCCCTCCGGAAACTGTTGGAGCGCTTGTTGCTCATCTGGAGAAAGAAGAAGGGAAGACAGAGACGGGAGAGGCAACAGAGTCAGGTTGTTATCTTTCATGTAAACGCTTATGTTTTTATAATTCCCTGTTATTTTGAGTGTCAATTTCATTTTCAAAAGTGTGTGGTGATTTTTATATTTTCTTTTATTGTGAATGTCTTCTTTTTCTGTTATGTATCTTGTCTTCACATGTCCAGCAGGGAATCATGGAAATCCCTTTATCTGCACATTCAGCAGAATTTAGCATTGCACTTCAGAAGACTTCATGTTCTCATGTTTATTCACGAACCATTCAATGCTGGAGTTTCAAGACACAGATACAGACACAGACACACACACAGACACAGACACAGACACACAAACACACACAGACACAGACACAGACACAGACAGACAGACAGACAGACAGACACACACACACACACACACACACACACACACACACACACACCTCAAACCTCCTCGGCAAAGCACAGCAACAGGCACTCCCACTTCTCTGCTGCTACAGAATGCTTGTCTCATTGCCTAGCAACCACCTTTCCCTCCTCTTCTTCCCTCTTTGTGTCTGAAATCAAGATGTTTCCTGACAGGCAACAATCTACAAGTAGTTTGTCATTCAGAGCCAATCAGCCAGGAAGTAAATTACCAGCCCGATATAGTGACTGGAAAGGTGTGTTCTCACAGTCACATGTGGTCCATTTATAACAAACCCTGGATCGATTGGAGAGTTCATGTCATGTGGAGCTACAAATGTCAGTCTGGAAATAAATAAATATTTCATCGACATCCTCTCCTGGATGAACACTTACACAGTCATCTACATGGAACAAGAATAACAACATACATCATTCCTAGCATTTCCTGTCAAAATGATTTATATCATTTCACAGGATGAGGTCAGTGAATCTCAAAAAACAAGAATCTATGGCTGTGAAACAAGTCCTTGACGTTTAGATCCAGAAATTCTGCGAGCACACGGATTTATTCTCCATCTCTCACTCGAGAGCATCTCATTACATGGGGAAACCGCAAATCACGAGAAACAGAACAGAATCTACAAAAGAAAACGAGCATCACCGGAACCAGAGTACGTTTTTGGGTTGGGGTTTTTTTTGGGGGGGGGGGGGTTCAGCTTTTATCAGACTGTTTTCTCTCGAGGGGCAACATCTCTGTAACAGCACAACAAACTGGTCCAACAAGTGAGAAGCAGTGGGAAGCAGATTGTTCAGATGTGACAATGCAAAAACTCCAGTGTCATTTCTCTCTCACAGCCACTGTCTTTCTCTCACTATCTCTCTGGTTGCCTTTGTCCACAGTCTCTCGCTCTGTGGGTCAATCCTGCTCCTGTGTTTGTGTCTCCAGCATTGCAGCTTGCCAGGGTGTGTCGCTGATGTTATTTCAAGAAAAAGAAGAATGGGCGATACAATTACAAAGGGGGGGTGGGGGGAGGATGACATAAATGCAATGCAGCTCAACAACAGCTGGCAAGGAAATCACCATAAATAGAGTAGAATAGAACTGAAAAGTGCTGCAACATCTTTGAAGCCCACAACTCTGTTACACCTCCCATTGATCAATGGGTGACCGAGCTGTGAGTGATGTTAAATCAACATGAACGCCATTAAAAACATGCGTTCATGCAAAGTCAGAAGACGACATCGGTTTATTGAGTGTTCTTCGAAAACTGTTGGATGAGACTTTCACTGTCTCATCAGGGGATTGTCTGGTAGTAAACACCCCCCCCAAAAAAGCCAATTAACTCTGTTTTTTCTGAGAAGGTTACCATGGTCACTTGTGGACTGCATACCACAGCGAGTGCACACACATACTTCCCTCAGGCAGCAAAGGTCCATAAACACGGTCAATTCTTCCTGTGAAGTGACTGCGATTCCACTGCTCTTTGTACGACACAAAGAAAAGAATGATGCTGCGCCTGTTTACCCGCTGCCAAGAGGAGACGAGGGGAGAGAGAGAGGAGAGGAGAGGAGATGGGGGGCAAATGGGTGCTTGGCCCTGCGAGGGACGATTTCTCAGTCTGATCTGTGGGTCTCAATGAGGGAAGAGGGACAAATCAACAAGGCAGACAGCAGAGAGACAAGGACACACCAGGGGGAGAAAGTAAGAAAGAGGGTTGGCTGGGGAAGAAGGTGTGAAAGCAGCACCGGCCCAAATGTATCACATTTAACACTGGAAAGTTTTATGTATTAAAAATCTTCAGTCACAGTTGAAGAGGGGTCAGACAGTGGCATAGGAGAAGACTCCTGGTTCGAGTCTGAGCTTGTTCTTAATGAATTCTGTTGGCCTCTCGACAGCAGATGTGTGTTTCCTCCTTATGCCCACTGTCACCCAGAATCAGCTCTAATGCAATAGATATAGGGGGTATAAATGATGGATTGGACGTTGACGTTTCAACCAGCTCCACTTTGAGGTCCACAGGTATCTGATTTTTCCAAATTAAGTGGTCTTTTTTTCTGCAACATCGTTCACAAGCATCAACAAAACAACAAAGCTTGATTTTTGATCAATTCTGACATAATCCAGCTCAGCATTTAGGTGCCCATTAAAGTATTTCCAAAGAAATCTGGTTGCTAATTTTATGAAAGCATTGGAGGGCAAATGATAGACACGGTGGGACATTTATCTGAATTTAACACGTTCTACCTCTAGAAAAGGTTGTAAGTGAACAAGCCTGTTGGATTAGAAACCTGGTACGGAGCCAGTTTCTGTTTAGTGATGCCACCAAAAAGTGATGGATCAGTGCAAATAAACAGATGAAGACAAAAGGAATGAAAGACAGGAGAGGCAGAGACAGGGAGGAGAATGCCAGTGAGGCAAAGGAAGACAGACGTAACGGTAAACAGCCAGAGAGAACAGAGGGAGAGAGGACGCGAAGAGGAAACCGAGGAATGACTGGAATGCTGTCTGTGACCGAGCAGTGAGCTGGCAATTACTGACAATCACCCTGATGGAAGAGCTGCGGAGCGAAGGAGGGACGGCGCAACAAATAAACCTCTCACAGTTTGTCTCTGTCTATGCCAGCCTCCTCCTCCTCCACCACCTCCTCTTCCTCGCTATTTCTCTCCACCATCTTTATTGAAGAGATCAAAATGCACAAAAGAAAACAGAAACCAGGTGCGGCAAACTTAATTGAAAGAAATATACCTGTCTCTCCCCCTTAAAATCCCATTTTGGCGATTTGACACTCATCATTAAGACCCTTGATGTTTTTTGACAATCAGTCATCTTTTAACATGCCACACAAACTCTCAAAATGTTTTCACAGAAAAATGTTGGGTAACGCAGAACATTCAGCTCGGAAACACCAATCTGATTGTAAAACACTTCAAAAGAAAAATTGTCACTGAAATCAGCTCGTTTTTTTAAGGTTCCATGAAGACTTTTTTTTTCAAATACAGAAAATTATAGACTTCTTTTAAGTTATTAAAAACTAGTGAGGTTGTCCATCCTGTTGTAAAAGATTATTCAGAAATTTCTTTGTGAGTTGTTGAGCAGCAAAGATTTCAGCAGTTTGCTTTTCAAAAAACCCCAAAAACCCAATTTTAAATATTAATTTCAGCAACTTTCAAGCATATTAACAGAATCACAAAAAGTCGCTTCTTTATTTAAATGAATTAATTAATAATTAGTTTAATTATTTATCTGTTTTCACTGTCTGTCAAGGTGAAAATTATGTATTTTTTCTCATTTTTCAGGTGGGGGGGGTCTCTACAATGGTAGGAAAGAAAATGTGAATGTGTGAATATACATGTAAATGCACACACCCCATTCCTCCCCTTCCACTTCCAGCCGCTCACCAGCACCCACAGTCTCTTCATGACATCAGTGCACCAACTGGAAACCAACAAGAGGCAGGAAAAAACAGTCCTTTTGACAAGTTTCCAGGCTTCCTCCAGGCCTCATTCCTCGCCCACTGCATCAGACAATAAACAGCTCTGAAGAGCAAGAGACACAGCAAGAGACAGACATATTTCCACTCACAGACAACAATGAATTCCCCACAGTCTGCATGGACATGCGCACCCCCCACCCCTGTGTCCTAGCCACCCAGTAGTCATTGTTTACTGCAGAGCGACTCCCACCCCGACACCACTTCTCACTGACCGGGGTCAGCAGATCAGCCTCCCACAAGGAACAGCAGCGAGATAGCGGAAAACAGACAGTGGGAAGGTTAGGAGGAAGCAAGCGCAGCTGGAGGTTCACGGCTGAGACCTTGGACGGTCAGCAGTTTGATGGTGAAACTTAAAGTGGGGCGAGGTCAAGTGTTACAGGGAATTTATCAACGGAGTTGTGTCCTATTAGGAGGAATCTTCACTTTATAGCCTCTGAGCCTTGTTGAAAGGTAAACACAATATTTCTTTCATGATACAAATGGGACAGATAGAGTAAGCACAACAAGACGCCACCTAGGTAAGGGGTGGGACCTTTTTTATTCACTACACTCTAACAGTTTTTATCAAACCTTAACTTGTTTTAAGCCTGATGTGCCTTCTATTCCTCTCTATTGTCTCTGTGTTTCTGTCCTGCAGATTATTTTTAGATAAGTTGTATAAACAAAAAACAATCTGAGCTTGAGTTGGCAGACTGAAGGACAAACGAGGGTGTGAAAAACCCGTGCGGTCGATAGAACTGTTGGTTTCAGTTGAGCGTGGATGTCGGCGGGTATGCAGGAAAGCCCAAACATCTCACCAGGTTCACAAAGTCCTGGTAGCAGATCTTTCCATCCGCGTTGCCATCGGCGAGGGCCAACAAGACCTCCAGTTTGTGAGGGTCGAGCTCAGAGCCGTGAGTTGCCAGCAAATCCCTGAACCTCTCTGTACTGATGAAGCCTGAATTATCTGGATCGTACTGTAGACAAGCACAAGGAGACAGGAACACAAGAAATTCAACATCTGAACATATCCCCTCCGAATGTAATCACAAGGTATAAGAAAAAGAGGGTGAGACACAGATCATGCACACGTTTTGCTCACATGATAGTGAACAAAAAGTACTACGGCAGCTCAAAAATACAAAATGCATGCAGTAAATCAAGCTGTGGAAACATATCAAGGCAGTAACATTTCATAAAAGCTTGGTGCCGTGAGCAGCTAAATTTTCTGTGTGTCCAAACATCAAACAACCCAGAAACACCCATCACCAGTGGTTCAGTAGTCGTTTGAGCATCTTATGAAGTAGCTCTAATTGCCCCACTTTTGGGATGTGGTAGTTTTACAGTTTCAGAGTTTACTTCAAAATACCCATGCAGTCCCAGTTTAATTAAAGCCTGCATTAAAGTGAGTCTGTCGGAATAAAGACCCCACCAGATATTTGGACAAAGCTGCATTTATATTAACAAAGATGGAAATTCAAAAGACCTTCAAAACAGTGATTACTTGAGCACTTAAAGTGGAAAAGAGCTGCAGTTTTCTCTGTTGACGTGAACCCCAATATTTTGATCCAAAACATGATTTTCTTCCTGAAGTTGCCATGTGAAATGTACTTTTTTAGTGTGTGAGTCTCTCCTAATATTAGACCTCCAAAGGGATGTTTGCTGAACGCTGACAAGTTGCAACAGCCAAATCAAGTCCTTATGAATGGATTTGGCTCAGTAAAAGTGTCTCCTGTTGTTTTTTCAATGAGAACAAAACACAATGTCATACTTCTCGATTTGATTCGAGCATGGGGCCATTTGGAGATGCAGACAGCGGACAGCTGCTACCTCAATGGGCCGCAGCCCGTGTGCAACTGTCTCACCTTGTATCTGTATATTTGCAAATGTGCTTGGGAGCCTTCAAGCACAAAAACGTGACATTCAGACAATATTAGTCGCCTTCCAGACTTCAATACTCGTGATCCAGAAATAGTTCCAGCACACAAACATGCGTGTGGTCCCCCTGCATGTGTGTTTGCCATATGCCACCGTTAGCAGCGGGCAAGTGCAGCCCGCCTGGCAGCAGGTGCTTTGCGCTTGACCAAGAAGCGACAACAGGGAAACAAAATTTTGCCTCTGACTAATGTTTGTTTTTTGTATTATACAAAAGTGATGAGACAGTTTTTAGTCCCTGTAAAGGTTGCAGTTTTCAATTCTTTTCATTGGACTCGAAGCTGGCTTTGTAAACTGAATGTAATCACTATGAATAACCAACATTTAGCCTGTGAATTGATTTGTGCACACTTTCCTGTGCCAGCAGTTAAATAAACTCAGACACTCATTAGCAGATTTAGCTCATTTTCCAGCTTTCCCAAGAGGTGGTGACAGAGTCTCTAAAGTCATATTTCTGTTGCATGTTGTTTTGCTTTTCTGTCATCATCAGATTAGGAGGTTTATCATCTCACGAAATGAATGATCAGGTGAGAAGAGAATAAACGGCAATATAATAATTTGGGTTCGTCCTGTTTCAGAGGGACAACTGTCTCAATCCACACCTTTGCCTCCACACTATGATGGAAAGCTGCAGACTGTCAGAGGGCATAATTAGCGGACAGACAGTGGACTTAGAGTGAAATGCTAAAGCTAAAGGCCCATTGACTTACCGCAAAGTCGGTTGTGACTCAACCAAGTACATGTGTATTTTAGGTTTATTTCGAGGGGCACAGGGTGACAGCAGCATGGCTGTAAAATCTGGAATGTGGCTTATTCAGTCTCATTTATTTTGGGTCAATAAGTAAGATGAGACAAAGGCATATGTTTTAGCTGCAAATACTTGGAGAAGTATGTCAATTTTTCCAACAAGATCACAATTTGGAGGAGGATAAAAAATAAAATTGAACAAAATTAAATACCAATTTGGCAGCAGTAAAATATGAAAAATATTTTAAAGGGACAGATCAGGACGTGGTGAGCAGGAGACATGAATAACATCTTATTCTCCATTTTTCTCTTCTCAGTTGGATCTGAAAGAGGAAAATGCAAGATAGGACTGCAGCTTTTCATTTATGACAACTGGTCTGCATGTGTGCCATCAGACACAGAAGGGCTAACAGAATAAGAGGAGGAGGAAGAGGAGGGAGGTGTTGCAAATACAGCATGCACAATCGTCCCCTAAACGGGAGCGTGGTGACAGGGCGCTGTCACGATATGCTTCTTCACAAGCCAGCGAGAAACAACTGAACCCTTGATGAAACCTCATGTCATGAGTTAAACCTGCAGACTGTTTCCTTCAATGTGCATGGACACAGAGCAGCAAAACCTCACTCTCCTCCGAAAACGGAAAACTTAAACTCTGTCTCACAAATAAAAAAAGACACTAACCTTTTCCCGCAGCAGATCAGACAGTTTCTGTCGCAGACATTTTGTCATGATGAAACAACACCAACCAAAGCTGGTCTCACCACTCAGTGTGTGAGCAGCACAATATGCTCAGTGTGTGCGTGTATGTGTGTGTATGTCTTGTCATTATTGTTTGTCCCAGACTGTGCAGGGTCATTTCCAACCAGGACTAAAGGATTACAGTCCAATCCAAGACCCTCAGCACACACCTCCCCCTCTTCTCCTCTACGCACACACACACACACACACACACACACACACACACACACACACACACACACACACGCACGCACGCACGCACGCA
>JASSRZ010000074.1:4290016-4304032 GCA_032164315.1 Malacoctenus gilli
GGGCAGCAGAGGGAGGAAACCAGAGCGCAAAGGAGGGAAGGGGGGCCGAGGGGCATTGAGGGGGAGCAGATTGCAGGGCTTTTTGTCTTCAGCCTCATTTTGATAAAGCTGAATATTCAGGGAATCGAGGGCATGCTGTTTGCGAGGATCAGGGAATTTAGTTCCCAGTCACGAAAACAGAGAAACGGATAAACATGAAAAAACAGGAGATAATTTACTCAAAGACATTTGAAAGTTTATATTTGCCTCTCTGTCATATAACCTGAGAGACAAGAGAGGCCTGTTTCTATACTTTCATCACAACCTGTTCACTTATTCCTATTGAGCTGAGTGTCTCAAACTTTAACGCCTTGACTAAGGCTTCACAGGAAGTCATTTGAAATGATCAAATCAACTTCACTTGTGAGTGTCAGACATCTCGGACCTTTCTGATCTCTGACGTTCGACCCGAACTGACACAGGTTGCTGTCCAGCATCCACGGGCTACTAATGATCCCGAACAGCGAGCAGAGAGCAAGCGGTCGGTGGAAGCGTCTGGCATGAATGAGCCAACGCTGGAGTTAATTGAAAGAGACAGTAAGTAACGGCATGCAGTCTCCAGCTGCTAACAGAAAGAATGCTGATGGTTTTGCTCTGATAATCAGGCACCTACGCTGATGAACAACAGCAGTGTTAACACAGTGTGTGCGTGCATGGCCACTACGTGTGTTGGGGTGACAGTTCACCTTTATGTTGATGAAATCAAACAACAAAGCACGTGAACTGTACAATGATCTGCAGAAAGAGATCCAGGATCCTTTGATAGACTGCTGACAACATAAAGCTTTCTGCAGTTTATGCTGCAACAGCAAAACTAGATTTCTCCGCAAAACAATTTCATCAACATTGCAAAGTTTTATGAGTTCAGCAAATTATAGCTCAAACTGTATCATGTGATCCCAGAATGCTCACATTGAGTTGGTATGAAGACGTTTGCTGTGAGTCAAGTTCACAGCCACTCTGTCTGTGTCATCGCAGATATGCTGTAAAGTAAACTGACGGGAATTGCAGGACTGACGGGAAACTGAAGCCCCGTCCCCGTAAAGTCGCTTAATTTCACACTGGAAAATAATTCAGCGGTACAGATTCTTGTGGTAGCAGGCATGAGGCATTCATTTAAGCAGCGTGACACGTGTGACCTGTCTCACGGGGATGCAGCAACACGCAGAGACCTTTTCCCTGTTGTTAGAGCCACTTGCTGCTATCTGTCACACTGGGAAAAAAGGATCGTTGCAGTTTTACATGCACATCAAAACAGCCAAAGTTTGTTAACGGAGTAATAAGGGCGCTGCATGAATCGACATGGCTGCAGCCCGAGGAGTCACATTTAGACTCCCAATGTCACACTTCCTAATGATAAGATCCCCCAGCTGAGGCGCTATAGAAGGCATGACTATGGCTAATCAGCAAGGCCACCCACACCGGCTAGTGGTGCACCAACATGTGCATGTATGTGTGGATACGTGAGTGTGTGTTGGAGCATATTGGCTGTGAAAATCGAGAGCCAAAAATAGCAGTATCTTTATGATGCAGAGGACTCAATTTTAGCAGCATTGTTTGATTCGATTATTTTCATTTTACAAGTCAAAGATGAATAGAAACTTATTTCATCTCACCATGAGCACTTGACACATTCATTGTTGCATGTGTGTTGAAATATGCTGAAAAGATCCATATTTATTCATGTGTATTGTGTAATTGTGTAATGTGTAAACTTTAATCTGTGATTCTCGAGCCAAGCTTCCAATCACTTATGTGCTTATCTTTCGCTTCAAAATGTAATTCTAGGTGTCAAAAATGTACTAATAACCATTTTGGCAGAATCCATTCAGGTCAGAGCTGTAGAATCACTCACAACTAAAGCTCACACCTAAACAGTGTGCACTGATCAGTTGATGCTATTTTAGGACCTGCGCTGGGAAAATATACAGAAAAATAAATAAAAAGTCGCTCGCTGCTCAGCCTGCTGACCCACGGATAGAATAAGCTATTAGGTGACTTAGTCAGAGAGATATATTATAAAACATCCTACAAGAAGGAACTGACAGCAATGACGCTACATTTCTGTTTAGTTTAGAAATGTCTTAAAAAGCTCAGGTTCCACTTTGGACACTGATTTTGTTTACTCTGACATTTTTTCATTTCCAATTTGATTTGAAACTCCAAAATCACATTAGTACAAACTTAAATTATTGCAAATCCAAAGCATATGAAATCTCCTACATGGCACGCTGACAGGCAAGACAGACTAATTAGTGATAGCTGACATTATAACAGAAAATTAAATGAGCTGGCGGGTTCATTGCTGCTTTAGTAGCTTCCCATTATTCCTCGTTAGCCATAAATGTTCCCAAACTGGGCTCCAACCACACGTCCAAAACACCCTCAAACTACCTATGAAATTAAAAGGAGTTGCTTCAAAGGGAATGCATTTTGAGCCCACCAATGTACAAGAAGAAAATACCAATATGAATTATTCATAGATGAATTATTTGTGTGTCCTACAGAAGGGATCAAAATAATTGAGTGGCATATTAAAATCAAAAGTCATCCAATGAAATCTCAACAAAAACCTTCTCAAAAGAAGCTTTAGTATGATCTTTACTGCAGCGAAGCAAAACTGCGGAAGGCAATTAGGAAAGAGCTGAATCACCCATTATTCAGTCAACAGTGATTCCCGAGGAGCTTTCAGCTGCATGCTCACGTCCTGTTTCAGAGGACCACTAATATATAAACTCCTTTTCAAAATAATGGCAAAATTAGTCTCTATATTGTACATTTGTATATTTCTATATTTGTACATTTTCTTCAAAGTACAAAAAGGTGCTTTCTCAAGAGGAGAATTTGCTGTTTGGACTAAATAAAGCCAAGATGCTCTGAAACAAGAGAGGGTTTAGTTTTTTGTTGTTTTGTCTTTTACACCAGACATAATAACATACTATAGCAGGAAAATAACACGTGGTATTCATAACATTCGTAATGGTCTGTTCTTACTGTGAGTGTCTGTGGCTCAGCTGGTCCAGTGGGTAATACTTAATCCAGAGATTTGCAGTTCTCTCTCCATGTCTGCCTGATCATCTGCTGAAGTGGCCTTGGCTGAGTCTATTAACCTCAAACTCACATAGCAGCAGATTTTTTCCCGATGGTTTTCAGACACTTTTGCCATTTGAATTAGAACCTGCTTGCAGGCAAATAAAAGGGAATCAAGCTTTACATACCCTCAACATTGACACCTGTCTTTTTTTGATGTGTCACAACTTAAAAATGTCCACTCCATTAAATAGAAATCCTTCTGAACCACTTTTACTATTCAGAAGTATGGATTTCACCTTTGTTTCAATGGATAACAAAGGTTTATGACACAGTTCATGTTCCCTCATGTGTCGCAGCACCATGAGGGAACATGAACATGACCAACAACGCTGCTGACCATCAGATTTGGAGCAGCAACCGTCTTTGTTTGAGAGGTAACAGAGTTCAGCACAGTATAACTGCTTCAGTTCAACATGAAGCTCAACGATTTTGATTAGGAACAAGTTTTGTGTACTGGTTTGGATGTTTACATTAAGAAACGAAATATGGAGACAAACAAAGAACAGAAGAGCAGGCAAAGCACCAAATAAAACACAAACGAATTTTTAGTTTCTTGTAAATACCTAAATTCTTGCCCAAAGCAAACAATAACCCCTTTTAGGGCTTAGCGATTATTGTGACTGGTGAGGCTTAACAAGTTCAGCTGCAGTCAGAGCAAAATCAGGTGGAATTGGCTCACATGATGTGGCAGCAGCTGGGCTGACAAAAAGTCTTGAACACAACCTGCAGCGTTCACTGTGGCAACAGGACTAACAGCAAAACACATTAGGAACCATTTTTAGTGAAAAAAACTGCAAAACACATTCAAATCTACAGAAAATGCAAAAATGAAGTCTTTTGTTGTCAAGAACATAAGTTCTAAGCAACAACACCACTACCATAGTACAGATAATGATGATCAGTTTCAGTAATTTTACTTGAGATATTTACCTTATTTTATTTTTGTTTCCAAGCATCAAGTCAAAAAGCAAAAATCAACACTACTGCAAACAGCCTTATGAAGATTGTCTTCAATTACTCAGGTGATGATCTCAAACAAAATTAGCTGTTGTCGAAACACCAATTTATGACAAAGTTCTTGTAGTACAACAAAGTGCTAAGTTTGAAAAGAAGCAGCCTTCGAGTCACTGTGTGAATTCCTGCCTGCACACACTAAGTTACTACTTTTTATTCTCATGAGGTTCTGGATGTCGTTGAAACAAAGGCCACAGGAACTGTCGACGTGTAAACACACATGGTTAAAAAACACACACAACAACCAAAACAACCCGTACAGGATCACTCCACTTCCCTGAGCCTCCCTACAATTCCCTTGACAAGAAGCAATTAGCAGCTCTAATAAAAAGCCCCCCCCCTCGTTAGAGCTTGTTAGACTCCTAGCTAATTACAGTGAAGCACTGGGGAGGACAGGCGAAACCAGGGGCGCCTCATTCTCTGACCACTGCTCACACACCTTCTCATGTTAATCAGGCTTTTCAGAATGTGCCCTAGTTACAGGAGGGAGGACCCTGAGTGATAATGTCCTCTCTCCCACACATATGCTTTGGCCACATCACATGACACAGCTGAAAGGGTAGATGATCAGTGTGGTTGGACATGTATGCTCAGAGATGTTCGGTGGTCTCTGGGCTTCATCATTCTCATTGGCCCTGCACCCGAGCCCCCAGATTACTCCGTCTCGTTCAAGAGACTCGTTCAGGTTGAGTGGAGCCGGCGGCTTGTCAGCAGGCGGTGGCTCTCAATGAGGGGGGCAGTGCAGCCATGGAGAGGTGAAGAGTCAAGCGCTCAGACTGGCAGCTGACAGAAGAACAACAGTGTCCAGACTGCAAAGCAACAAGAGTTGTTGCATGGTTTTTAACCCTGATTTTGAAGGGATGTGCGTTGGAGAAAGAAAGGACCTTTTTTTTTTGTAAACCACTCGCATGTGGGAACAAGGTGTCATTCTGTGAACATAACTGAAGCTTCAGCATTGTACGCAGTCATTATAAAAAGACGAATCAGCTCCATCACTTTGCACATAGAGGAGCAAGAACAAACTCTGTCTTTTCTGAACATAGTGGTTTTGTGGGTTACCAGCTTACTCTGTATCAAAACGACAGATTTTAGACGATCAACCCGAATATTTTTTCCTACAAGTAATGTTCTTGGATTCTTTTATCTCTAAGCTGCAACAAAGTAAAGAAGCCAAAACCCACCAGGGTGCAACTGTTGTCAGTCACCTGACACATACGATTTGTGCTGCTGGAATTTCTACAGAAATCTGAGTTTTCTGTATTAGCACATTTTTGGAGGGTGAGAAAAAAGTTGGCGAAAAAGCCTGATGAAACACAAGTTCAATCAACTTATAAGTATTTGTCAGAATAAATGTCTAAGGATGCAATGCCACAGAAAAATCAGCACACTGGTCAGCACAGCCATGAATAACTGGGCTCACAGGCGTCGATGTGACGTGAGGAGGTCTAATCTTTGCCACACTCTGCAGCTGACCTGACAGCTCCAGCTCCGGCAGACACCGGTGGTGACGGCATGCCAGTCAGCAGCCAGCTAGTTTGTTTCTTTGTCTTCCGACAGAGGGAAAATCCAGTTTTCCAGACAATAGCAGCGCTATTGAGAGCCGAGAAGCAAGAAGAACATGGCAGCCTCTAATGATGCAAGTTCAGGAGAGAGACCGGTGGTCCAATTGTGCTCTGTGTACATGTGTATGCAGGAACATGTTTTGAACCTCAGTGGGCAAAAGCTTTGTCTCCACTGATGAATAACAATCAGCTCCAGTTGACTCGTGTCACACTGAAAACGAGGCGACACGGAGCTCCTGCTGTTACTCAAATGATCTTTTCACTTCTTAGTTTCAGTATCGCGAGGCACTGTGGAGAAACTTTGGATGCATCCAGCTGGAAACACGTTTCCACCTGGGATCAATACGGGCCCGCAAAGCCAATCCCCCTCCAACTCGAATCCCCCGCCGGTGTCACTTGACAGTTGAGCGACATGACTGCAGCAAAGTGGGGCAGGTTGCAGAAGTAAGGCAAGCGAGCCGCTGTGGTTTCACACCATTAATTACTCAGACACCACCTCCCCTGTCGTGGAGGATTCTGCAGGAAAAGGTCAGCCGTCTGGCTCGCGTAAAGACCAGCTCGCCATGCCTCTCACGGCCCCCTCCAGCCGGGCTGGCGCTCTGCCCACACTTCAGAGACATGACTAATGCCTCAGCAAAACTTCTAATGGCCACCAAATTTCCACAGCAGTGCCTGTTAATCCAGCAATAAACAACACCTTGACTCAGTGGCTAAAGCCAAGGTTACAGATGAGTAAGAGAGAGGAGGAGAGGGCAACATAGGGGGGATGGGGATGAAAACATGGATGACCAAGAGAGAGGGGGCAACTACTGCAGAATGGATGGACAATAAACATACTAAATTTGTGCTTTTGAGGCCGAAACACACATAAAAAACTGCTTTAAATCAATCAGATATAATGGCAAAGTTGTTACAAGTGATATAAATAATGAAAAATATGAATGTCACTCGACAACCCTTGTCAGTGACTAAATTACTGACTTAATAATCAGGATTAAATGACTGTATTTTCAGTGAGCTGGCAACAGTAGCTTGTTATAGAGCTGAGATCTCTCTTTGTCCTCATCACGGGAACAGCTGTGAGCATCCACGTTAGCATTGGTTACAGATGCTGCTTCACTGATGCTCAACTCTGTTACCTTTTTGCTAAACTCCAGTTCACAAACCCGCTGCTGCATCAAATTGACTTTTCACACTCACTTGAAAATGAGTTTTGAATCACTTGTTGAGTTATTGAAATAGCTCACTGAAGCCAAATGATAAAAACGCTGCATCCAAATGATAAAAACGCTGCATCCAAATGATAAAAACGCTGCATCCAAATGGACCAAACTGCTGCTGATGAAATAACCAACAGCTCACTGGACACAAAACTCTATTGTTGAAGGGTAAAATCGTTCTCTTTTGATATGATAACCTGCAGCTGTGCACAAACCAGGTCAATTAGCCCCAATCTGACACGCCATACAACAGCAAGATCAACAAGCTCATCGAGGGCCGTTCTGGTCCCCGCACAGTTCTTCTATTACAACCCACTTTATTAAAGCTCCTCTAACAGTTCCTCATCCACTCCGCCTTCCCTCCCTTGTTACTCATGTTTGAATACGAGAAGTCTTTTCCCCTGGGAGACGCCGGAGGAAGACTCAGGGAGCAAGTGTTACCAGACCACACACTTGCACTTGTTATTTCCATGGCTCATTGTGTGAAAAGACAATCATTGTAGGCCTGAGAGCAGGACCGATTCACTTTGCTCACAAGTGCCGGAGACAAACGAACGGACAGAAAACACAAGAAGCGAGGACTGATAAAAACGCTGCATCCAAATGGACCAAACTGCTGCTGATGAAATAACCAACAGCTCACTGGACACAAAACTCTATTGTTGAAGGGTAAAATCGTTCTCTTTTGATATGATAACCTGCAGCTGTGCACAAACCAGGTCAATTAGCCCCAATCTGACACGCCATACAACAGCAAGATCAACAAGCTCATCGAGGGCCGTTCTGGTCCCCGCACAGTTCTTCTATTACAACCCACTTTATTAAAGCTCCTCTAACAGTTCCTCATCCACTCCGCCTTCCCTCCCTTGTTACTCATGTTTGAATACGAGAAGTCTTTTCCCCTGGGAGACGCCGGAGGAAGACTCAGGGAGCAAGTGTTACCAGACCACACACTTGCACTTGTTATTTCCATGGCTCATTGTGTGAAAAGACAATCATTGTAGGCCTGAGAGCAGGATCGATTCACTTTGCTCACAAGTGCCGGAGACAAACGAACGAACAGAAAACACAAGAAGCGAGGACTGATAAATGAGCAGTGCATGCTGGGGGACATAGAAAGTAAAAACTACTATATAGTGTATTCATAAAAAGATAGCTTTACGATTTTTTTCCATTGTTTCAACAAAAAACATTCCTTGTTCAAAATCTTAAATGACTAGAATGATTTGAAGGTTTCTTGAAAAAAAAATTTGCAAATAAAATGTCCTGCCTTTATGTTTCCTTTTCCATATTTATCATGGACACTAACTGTCAGGAGAAAAGAATGAAACCTACAATATTTCACTTTGAAATAAATAGCAGATGGAGCAAACACATTCAAAGCTGATTTAATGGGTAATTCTCCTGTTCTTTTTTTTTTTCAAACTCTCACTCTAACTTCTTTTGCATATCCACTTATTTCCTGGTCATTTGACTTGGTTCTGTATAAAAAATATCATATATATCTTACTCATTTTTTCTTCCATAATGTGGTCCTATAATCCACATTCACCTCCTTCCTGCAAGGAGGCTGAAGTTTTTTTGAGTTTCTGCCCTGAATAGATTATCTCCACCCGCAAGTGACACCAAGCCCAAGTCCAGACATTGGCCACCCAAAAATTTGAATTTCAAGCGCAAAGCTTCGTGCTGTCTCATATTCACTCGGTTTAAGCTTATCAACCCTCACAGCGACCAACTCCTCGTCCACAGTGGCCCGAGTGTCGCCTCGCTCCTCTTTCTTCTGCCTGTTCGACTTTTATTTTCCTCATCCCGTCTCCCTCTCCTCTTGTCTCCTGGCTTCTTTCATTTCCCCTTCGACTCTCTTCACTGCTCTTCTGTTCTCTGTGATGGGAAATGCACGTATTCTTCCACAGATAATTGCTTTTTCTCTCAAACAGTGTAATGTACTCACTCAGCTCTCTTCTTGCATTTTTTCCCCTCATCCACTTCAGTGTAGAACAGACAACGGAGGCTGCACACATTTATGGACTAAAGTGAATCAACACAATTTTATAGAGTTTGGAAAACTGAGAGAGAGAATTAAGACAATTAGGAGACTAAAAAGAAGACTGAAAAAAAGGCCCAGTACTTTTATTTTGAAGGCGCCGGCTTCAGTACGTTGGAAACACAGAACTACAGAACAATTGTACAATAACTCTTCACTACGGACTCAAAAACTGTTTCTGTGCAGCTCAACTAAATTGGTAGTTGAGTCAATATACCTGCAATGGAATTCAGACAGCTGAGAGCAGATTTTAAGTCACAGAGATGCACGTGTGTGTCTCATAATGGATGTGGGAGTGACTGATGCGGTGTCTGTCTGGGCTGGGTCACCTGTCCCACCTGACAGCACCCTTCAGAAGACCTCATTTATCCTATGAGCACACGCAGCACCGCACAAATTCAGCCGTGTGAGGCCATCACAAATTAAAATGGGCTGTCTCTGTTCCCTTGCCAACTGGCCTGTAACCAGGCAACGTTGGTCGGAGTGGAGATGTCTGAGGAGTTTGCGCGTGCATACGGATGCAGCTTGTTATGTGTCAGCCATGGAGGTACTACTTTAAATCCTGAGGCAGCTGATCCCCCTGATGTGCAGGACTGAAACACAGAGATATTGCATGAGCACGCACGCGTGGACACACACATGCAATAAAACCGAAAAGCGTCACTGATACACAATTGATCTGGTGCTCAAAATCCACTCAAGATGATAAAAATAGTCGTCAGAGTCATCATTTTAGTCAATCTGTGCATGGCTGGCAATATCACCAAGATAATCATTCTTTCGAAGCGAGAAGTGATAAGATAAGTCGATTGATTCGACTGTGTATCAACTTTATTTCAGCGACATTCTTCTTCATTTCTTTGTGTAAGACATTGTGTCTTTCAGTGGTGACTGTAGCACTGATATGCCATGCAAAATGCGTTCGGTGAGTTGGAGCAAACCTGATGTAATATTCTGCTGAAGGTGTGAAATGTGCGACCTTTCTTTTCTGTACCACCAGACCTTCCCAATGCTGTAAATAATACTGTCATTCTCTTTATCTTGCTTGAAAAACTATGGTAGAAATTACAAAAACAAACCCTAAAACCTTTGGCCTTCATGAAATAATCCTAAAAATAAAGCTTCGTTGTTGCTGTAAAACTCCATGGAGAAGTCAAACACATAACAAATGTGTCTATAGGTAACATGAGGTCAATACGCCTGGTCAACCCGCAGTGTTCTGCCTCTGTCCCATTGACATCGCCACTAACTCCCTCCACATTACAGGAGCTCGCTCCACAGACAGCTGAGCTCTATTACACAGCACCGCATGAGACCACACACCCACTCACTGTCCCTGAACATTCATTAACACACACACACATATGCACGCAGGCACGCAGGCACGCATGCACGCACGTACGCACTCACACACTTCGGTGCTCTGTAATTACACAAAGCCTATTTCCCCAACACAAGTTCGGTCCCCAAAGTTTCAAACCACATTCCTCTCAAGGTTTAATGCTATTCCAGGCAGAGAGGCTCTCCAGTCTCTAGGAGACGAGATGCAGTCATAATATCATCTGGGCTGTTCTTTGACAGATGCTGCAGCATCCAACACGGGAAGACACATCAGAATTGGCTCAGAATCAGCAGGCTCAGAATTGTATTACTTTCTATCCTGCAGGTGAAGATGTGGACTTTTTTCTATTGAAGCGGAACAAAACCAAGCAAAACTAAGACCAACAATAACGCCACGACATGCAGTTTGTCTTTGGTCAGATTCAGGCAATTAAATCACTTTTTTTTTTTTTTCAAAAAAGGGAAAGATCACTGATGATCCTAGCCACCGAATGTCATCTTACTTCAACATGTAGCCAGTGGCCACATGCACTCAAACTGTTGATACAGCAATGTACTTATTCAGCTCTTTAATTACATTAAGTTGCGAACTCAACCAAAATCAACAGGTGTCGTCCAAACAGTCACAGTGCAAAAAAGATCAGTTTGAGTAGAAGCCTGTGGGAGTATTCACAAGAAAACCTCTTGAGACCTACCTCTCCATACTTTCTTTCTTTCTGCACTTCTAAATTGCTTACAACACAACAGCCAAGGTCACAGGATGTCAAAATAAACCTGATGTTGTGGAGCCAGTATGTGCAGAAATGCTTTTTATGTCTGGTTTAGAAAAACCCTCATAAATGCTGCCGAGCTTGGCTGACAAAACTCACATGCACCGAGATAGAAAGCCTAAAGCAATGATGTTCAGTCTTCTGTTTGTTCTCGCTCTTGTTGAGTGTCACGCAGACAGCAGCAGCAAGTGTTGGCAAAGCTCTCAAGCGAGTGATGTGGCAGGATGCTTTGTAGAAAAAGGATGCACTCTAAATAAATGCAAACTACGTGGAGACAAGCGCGACACTCAAAAGTGGATTGAAGTAAAATAGAAATAGATGTGCTTTCAAGTTAACTTTCAAGTTATTTGCATTAGTGCGGACACGGTTGGATCATGCCTGACAGAAGGCGGTGAGAAACAGAATGGACTGGTTGACAGTTTGGAAGAGGGAGCGAGAGGCGGGCTGAATGGGAAAGAGAGCTGTACTGCCCCTGGGGCATCTGCAGAAGCAGAGGGGATTGCAGCAGACAGCTGAATGGCCCTCAGCAGGCACCCTAGCATGTGTTCAAATAAACACTTTACCCCCTGTAGCTGTTTGTAACAGTATTCACACTGGAGAAAAGCATGTGTAGGCACATTCAAACAGAAACACATGACGGGACGCAAATGGGGATCTGATCGAAGACGTCGAGGAAAGAAACAAAATCAACAGGAAAGAAAAGTTGATGGGACGGCAGCTTGAAAAGCAGTGAAAGATCCTCATTTGAACATGCAAAGACCCACAGCGAGAGTGTGTCTGTGTCACTCAGCCACAGGCCACAGTCAGGTCACCTCCAGCACAAAGATGGAGGTTGGTGACCTTTTCTCCCCAAACCTCCCTTTTACAAGGAGATGAGACCCCCTCATTACCACCACGCCAAAGCCTCGATCAAACAGCCCTTCGCTGCTCTGCACATTCAGAGGCTCTTCACGGAATGAGACGGGGAACAAAAAGAGAGGAGAAACATTTGTTTAATGAGCCATCCCCGGGCTGTCTTTCTCCCCCATTGAGTCCCTTCTTCTGCTCCAGTCCTGCCCTCAGGTCAACCCCCCCCCCCCCCCCCCCCCCACACACACACACACCCCTGCGCCATCAAATCCCAATGCCACTGGTAGCAGTGCCTCCATTCTCCGTCGAGATTTATGATCTCTAATAGCTGGCAAATGGACCCGATGTTGGGGCTGGCCTGAGGGGAGGCCCCAGACTGATTTCTCTCAAGAAAGGAGAAGAGAAGAAGAAGAGAAGGCTGCGCAAGGCCGAGGAGGGGCCACGGCCGGGGGGAGCTTAATGGGAGCTCAGAAACATTTTCAAGGTTGCCATCTGGGCCGGGTGGGACCTTTCACTCAGTCTGTCAATCTCGAACAAGAAGCCCTCCCTGAACAGAAGGATCACACTATTTTGGCAAAGGACATAGTACACAAGAGCGAGGAACAAATGCCCCCTGTCACCAACTGACATTTCACTTCCTGCACTGTTTTGAAGGGAAATGTAGCAAAAGAGACGCTTATAATAATCTGCTACAGTCAGGCGGTCAGCCAGTCAGCTGTCTCCTGATCCTGGTGGTGGAGGGTCTCTGGAGGGCACCCTTCTACTTCATAATCCTATTGCCATAATCCTAAAAGGTCAGCAAGAAGAATCCATCCCCACCACCTCCATAGCCTCCTTTCAAGAGGGAGGAAGAAACGGCTTCTTTCAAACCGCTTTACAAGAGCTGAAAGGGTGAAAAAAAATGGTTGTTCATTGTGCTAAAGAATGAAGCAGACATATTGTATGATTGCAGCAGCTGGAAGTTTACAAACAGCTTTATAAAATGCTGATGTTGATACAAATGGTTAAATTTTATTAACCGTCACAAAAGTGATACAATGCAGTCAGTTATGTTTCATGTCTTTTAAAAAGTTTAAAAAAGGCCTTTTTTTCTGAAAATATGAATCCACTTTGCAGGACAGTCGGTTTATGCAGCCTTTACCACACACGTCTTCAGGAATGGGCCCACAGGCTACACATTTGACCCCCCAGCTATGAACGCTACATTCAGAGACAACTGTCTTATTCAAGCATCAAGTGTCTGAGAACGTCAAAGGCAACACAGCTCTTGTCTTCAGATACATAGTCAGATAACTGAAATCAGTCTGACCCAAAAACATTGCATTTTGTATTAAAAACTGACATGCTATTAAATTAAGATTAATGATGAAGATTGATCAAAATGAATCATACTCTAAGTCTCACCAGCACCCAACACGAGGAAAGGAAATGTTACCTCACTTTGCAGATGTAACAGATGACCCAGTGGCCTCTGTCACAACCTTCTCCTGACCATGACTTCAAAATGAGCCAGTGTGCTGCCATGGGAATGTAAAAATTTTGGGGTCTTTTCAATGTTAAGACATTGTCGCAATGTTCATGAAAAAAACAGCGTTGCCTGTCTCGGTAAAAAGTTTTCGTCCAAAGACTCAGCTGTGAGAGTGGTGAATGAATGAAGATCTCGATTCCACCTGAAGTGGAAGTGTGAGCTATAATACCCTTGGCTGCCGTTCTAACTCTACAAGATAAGTCTTATCATAATGACAACTCCAGAGCCGGACTCCAACAGGCACCCTGTTGAGACCCTGTCAGAGGTGGGACCAAGTCCTTGTTTTGCAAGTCAAAGTCAGGTTACAAGTCTTTATGCTCGAGTCTCAAATCGAGTCTCAAGTCTCTGTGCTCGAGTCCCGAGTCGAGTCCCAAGTCCCGACAGGCAAGTCAATGTCAAGTCCAAGTCCTAATTTTTTTTCTTTCGAGTCCTAAACAAGTCATTCAAACATATAAACTGTGGAGATATCAAAAAGGAAGTATTTGGCTGAGATTTCGATACTCACTCTAAATAGCTGTAGGTGTCATTGTGAGTCTGCCTTGTTGTCTGTCTGTCT
>JASSRZ010000074.1:4315727-4329564 GCA_032164315.1 Malacoctenus gilli
CACACACACACACACACACACACACACACACACACACACACACACACACACACACACACACACACACACACATAACTCCATCAAGTAAAATGTATCGTCCAAAATAACATTAATGGGGTCAGTGACAGTGACTGACACATCCGCAGCCTCTAGGCGTTCCCCTACCCCCCACCCCCACTCACACCGGTGCCTCAAACCTCTGACTGAGAGATACTGGCGTTCGACATGTCACGCCATGACTGTCCTCCAGCAGGAAAAGGATTTGAAGCTGCACTAAGAAAGATTTTCATCTAAAAATACATTCGTCTAATCAGCCTCAATCAACTGGGGCTGAAAGAGAGGAGCCTCTGCTGTCTTCACAATATCAACAGAGACAGCAATAATCCACCTCATTTAGCTGGTGCAAACATGTGTTTATCCACAAGAATGAACCAATTACAATCTAGTGACAGACAAACAGGAAACAGCAAGACAGAAAAGGATCCACGGGAACCAGTGCAAAAGCCTTTAGGAGGCTTTCAGCAGCTTAGGACAGCTGGCAAACATTAATCAAAGGATCAAAACCTGTCAACTTTACGGAACATCACTTTAAGCATCTCAACATGTTTTCAGATGGGTATCTGTTTTTACAAGTCTGTATCTTGTCAAAGTGCAGATTTAGATCACTTTTATTTGTAATGAACTCACTGTGACAACGTGTTCACCACACCAAGGTCAGGATCCAGGAGTATCTGCTAGTTTTACAGCACAGAGTAACTTTATCCTACTTTGCTGTTCGCACTGATGCAAAAAACGCAACTCAGCTCTCCAAAAAATCTTTCATGTTTCACAACCTCTGGGCAAAATGCAATGCTTTTGTCCCTCCCAACACATCAGTTCCCCCCATCCTCCAAATATTTAGCGTGAGGTCGTCCACAGTTCACACACATAGATGGACTCCTCTGAAGACAACAGAGCTGCACAATTACTCCAACATGCAAAAGGGGAAAGGGGGTTTGAGCACAAGGTTTCAATACATACCTTGTCAAACAGAGACTTCCATTGCTGAGAAAAGGGAAATAGAGAAAAAAGAGGAGTGTGAAGAAGTGCAAGTGAGGAAAGGAGGTGAATGAAAAAAGGAGGTGTCAGGGAGGAGAAGAGCACCTGTTTTGACCTGACCCAGAACACTTTCCTTTCCATGTGCATTCCTCTTGATTAAAGTGCCACAATCACAAGCTATAATGACCTGATCACTGTGCCCAATGAGCTGCGGTGGAAGATAATAAGGCGCCTACAGAGTGGATCGTTAAGTGCGAGGAGAATCAAAAAGCTTCAAACAGGTCAGAGGAGGAAAGTGTGAGGTGGTTTTCATCCTGCCACAGAGCATTTAAATTCTGTCACCTCTGTAAAATCCTCTCATGATTTATACCATGACATTTAGACAAACCAGCCTCTAAAATTAATCTTACCTTCCTGCTAAGACGCCTGCCTTCATACAATGAATCATAATAACTGGTGCAGCTCCTCCGTAAGAATAACTGAACGCCGTAGTGCATAACTGTGAGGATGTCTAAATCAATCCGGGGGCCACGGAGCTACTTTGAGGTCACTTAGTTTGGACTCACATCCTCCGGGGGGACGGGCAGGACGTCGGTGCTCTCCAGAACCTCGATCTCCTCGCCCTCCGCGTTGGCCGCCACCGCCGGGGAGATATTGACTGGAGCCTCCCGGGTTCCGCCCGTCATCCTCGGGCTGCTCGTCTCCATCCACCGAGGGAGGTCCTCAGAAGCGACTCCGCATGCTGGACTTCACCATCCCATCCAGCTCTGCGTTTATCAAGCCAAAAGGTGCGCGTCCTCCGGCGCACCGCCGACACATGCACGGCGCAAACAAATCCTCATGTGTCGATGCGTTGCGGATCAAAGTGAAGTCTCCATGAGGCGGCACCAGATGTTCCCAGAGGCGGAGATGACCCGGAGTTTTGTTTCCCACGGATGGAAGCGGCGATCCAAGTTGGTGGAACTGGAGACGCACGTTTGCTGAGTCTTTCTCACTTTGAGATGCGACGCGGCGGCGGCGGCAGAGCGAGGATCATTTTGAGAGGAATAATTACATCATCAGCATCCCGGCGAGGACGGAAATGACAAGATGACGTAGAAAGTCTACGATATTTGTGGCGTTTTTTTCTTCATAAATGAATAAGTGAAAGTTAAACGACGTTGACAAGTGGCAGACAGAGAAGGGGCGATAGAGAAGTTCGGGCATGTGCAAGTTTTTTTTTTTTTTTTTTTGGTGCGTCACGATACCTGGCTCCCGGTTTTTCTGCTGATAGACGGCCCGGAGCACAGAGTCAGCGACGGCCGTCTGGTTTCTCCGACGCGCGCCGCCGGCAGGGCAGGAAGAGGGAGGGGGAGGATCGCGCTGACCCGCCTCACTGTGATGGTTGGTTCAGCTCCAGGAGACGCCGCGACTGTGCTCCATGTGCATACGTCCTCTCAGGCACACAGAGAGAGTGACAGAGCGAGCGAGCGAGCGAGCGAGAGAGATTTGGCTGGTGGTGAGGAGGGACCACCAGTCACTCACGCTCAGGGGTTTCCACGAACTTCAGCTCCCTGCATGAGCAGCTGGCTGTCATTGGCTGGGTGTCGCCTACAAGAGTGTAAATTCCTGAGTTATTTCAGGGGGATATAAATTGTCCCCTCCAAGTCTGTTGCCATACAGTCACCTCATTGGTGGAGTCCCAGTTCACACAAGCACCCACCAATTACCTGAAGAACATCAAACAAGTGTAAGAGCTGGTTGGAGGATGTATGAAAAAACTGCAGCAATACTCTGCTGTGTGGGTTGATCGGTTCATCTAAAACTCCCTGGTATGGTGTGATGGAATAACCATGGAAACCATGTCAGGCAATGTATAACCCTGGGGTCTTCTCTCGATTTGTACAATGATGGAATAAAATTAGTAAAGGATAGAAATGCGATCATGAGTCATTCCGTGTCAGTGGTTAAAGGGCCTACAAGACAAACAATAAAATCAATATTTTATTTTTTTTAAAAATCTGGGGACAAAGTTTTGTTTTGGTTTGGGGTTTTTTTTTATCAAGTTTCTGAAAGACAAAACCCACTGATTTCCTCCTGGTTTGAAGAAATGTGTAAATTTTCTTCTGTAAATCATTGAAAGTCAAATTTCACTTCCTTCATGGAGACTTTGACGCTACGTCCGGGTTAAATAGCTGCCTTGTTGCACATCTATTAATAGAATTTAAAAAATTCAAGGCTTGCTGTTGAGATTCACACCAATTAATGCAGCTGTTAGAAAATGTCACACACACACTGTTGTGTGAAATTGCAGACTGTATTTGAGGAAACTATATCTTTAGAACATGAACACAGTCTTTACATGAGTGAATGAAGGGTACAGAAAAAAAAGGTGTGAAGTAAATCGACCTATAAATTGTCGGTGCCGCTCTCTTTTTCTGGTGCAATTAAACAGGGGAAAAACAGCAACAGAAGTCCAAGATTTTTACTTTACAGCTGCCAAGTGGACAAAATTAGCTTGGAAATTGTTGGATTTTGGAGCATGTGATGACATAAGGAGACGAGGCCCGATCAGAGGCAACAGTGTGAACAAAAAGAGAAGATCTACAACAAGGAAAACACTCCGCTGCATGTGGGAGAAACTAGCTCATGTATAAATTAACACTTGAGAAGGATTTCTGTCAGTTCCACAGGAGTTCAGAGCTGTTTGCAGCGACACCAGCTGCTTTTGAACCAGTCGGCTGTGTCTTTATAGCCCCTCGCAGGGAAAACTCTGCATCCCTACAACAAAACCCTCCTCATCCTTTGTACGCTCTATCCTGAGTGTTTAAGAATATTCTAAATGTGTAAAAGAGAAGAAAAGGGGTGAGAGTTCATCCCAAAAATGCACATGAGTTTGACAATATGTTGAGGAGAGAAAATGGCTGCTTTTGAGAGATGCTTTTTTTGTGTGTTTGTAGCAGAGAAAAGGAAAACAGCCTCCGCTCGTCGGGAATGAAAACAAGGCTGACTGAGAGCTGAACTTTACTAACCTCTCTGAGCAAAGATTTCTTCTGATGAACCCGAAACTGTAAGATGTGTTCCTGCAACAGATGAGTGCACATACAGTATGTGGACAATGGTTCAGGCAAACCGTTACAAAGAGTAAACCGTTACAAAGAGTAAACCGTAGTGATTTTGGGTTTGTAATGCAGCTCCTGAGTTGATAAATCTGCAGAGAATCACTACAAAGCTTGTAAATATTCAGATTCTCCAACTATTGACCTTCACCTCACATGCATGTCAGTTAATTTATTGACAATTCTAAATGATGTTCAGTGGAACCATAACAAGGAAGCTTCAGCGAGCAAATCAGCTTCAGAGGTCCAAATAAAGAGTTAAAGACTCCTTAACTTTAACCATTAAATATGCATCCCTTTGAGGCTTTTCCATTTTCTCTGGTAAACAGTTTTCTTCTTTTGGGAAAAAAATAAATTGGGTTAATTGAAGATGAATCAGATTCAGTAATGTTTAATCATCCAAATCAGTCCAAGAGCAGAAAAACAGACAATGAGCTGAAAAAAATTGCATTATGAAGAATTCTGAAATGTTTTAGTAGTTTTCACAAATAGTGCCACACAGCTCGAGAAGATCTTGTGGAGAAATAAAAGGTTTTGGAAATTATAACAAGCTGAGATTGTTTTTGGTCCAAGTCGTCTGATTACGTTCTGACTCATTACTGATGCTCATCAAGCCGCAGATTTACAATCCATCAGTGTAACATGAGCTCACCTGCTCATGTGTTCAGACACACCAACAAGCTTCAGTTTCACACAGGACTCTAAAACGATAATGCCCTGCTGCTCTGTGAGAGCAAAAGCTTTCAAGCTCAAGTTTTGCTGCCCTCTTGTGTTTGAAATTCTTTTTTCTTAACACTGAAAAGTGAGTTTCATAATTTTTCCTCTTTATTCAGTCACACACGCAAAACAAGCAAGGAAGAAAATAAAGTCCATCTAATATATATATTCATTTATTGTAAACGTCTGGAAAGGCAGGGTTGAGTGAACACATGACCTAACCTCTGTTTCAAGTAGTCGCATGACAAACAAAAGTAAACATCCAGGCTGATGTTGTTGCATCTTTCGTGACCTGTAGTGGTGACCACACACACCGCCGGTGACCAATTGATTCTGACAGAAAAACCGAAAGACTCCAGTCCTCGCTTTTTTAAACCAAGCAAGCAGTTTGGGATTAAGTCACGGTTTTCAAATTCAAAAAGCGGGAGTTTTCACAGGCATACCTGCCAATGAAAAGTAAGCTGACCAGCAGAGAGAAGATGTGAGTGCAACACACCCTTTGGTTTGACCCATTCACCAAAACAACTGCAACCAACCCCAAAAAATGTAGGAAAGAAAAAAAAAAGTCTGAGAAGGCATTTGGCTATGAAAGAAAGAAACCTTTTTCCCTGTGAGTGTCAACGGATGAAGTGAATGTTTGTGCAACCTCTGATCCAGACTGGTAAATTAAAACCACTGCATTGCACATGTGAATCAGAAAATGGCCATTCTGGACAAGAACAAACATATTTACAGTATTTACATATTCAACAGAAGCAAAACGACTGCATACATCATACACAACACACACAAATTTACTGTATGAGACTCCACATTATTCATCATGTCGCAAGCAACCCAAAAAAAGCCGATTCAGTGACTCACTACGACTCACCAGCAGCTTCCTTTAAGTTCTCTTATAGAAATATAAATACAGTTTTACTTTGCAAATACGAGCAGATCACAGGTTAGGCAAATCAGAAATTTGGTACAAAATAGTTAATCTTTCTTTGTCCCAATGAGACAAACACAGCGGAATGAAAACAGAAAATGGGAATGTGGGTCATTTTTACCCTTCAAAATAAAATGAACTAGGGAAACATCAAAGTTTTTTTTTCCCCCAAAACAAGTAATAACTGAAAGCTGATGTCACCCACCCTAATGACTAGACAGGTCAAAACGCTTGACTTTGTGCCACTGGTCAGAAGGGGGGTCAGACCTGGGCCGAGCGAGGATCATCGAGTTTTAAACAGCACTCTGTACATGGCGAAGCCCAGCACGACAAACACCGTGGCGCCGACGCTTGCTCTCAGCCAGAAGGTGGAGCTCTTCAGGTCCGCCTGGCTGACATGTCTGAAGAGAGGAAGGAGACCAAGATATGAGGCGGCTTCTCGCTGCCACTTCAGTCTTAGAAGACATCAAGCTGAGATAAAGCTGAGAGGGAGTCAAAGGTGGGACGAGCTATCGACAGTCATGGACAGGACAGAAGCACGATGAAGTTTAGTGAAAAAGGAAACAAATTTGCAGAGAGATGAAGACACACAAGAGGAGAAAATCAGATGTTGAGGAGGAAAAACCAGGGTAGAGTCAAGAGGAGGAGGAGAGCAAATTTCGAAGAGTTCAGCAATGGATCAAGTAATGGGGACAAAAATGGAAAGCAACTTTAAAAATGGAGCTGAAAAGAAATGTAAACACAACTTTGAGATCTTTAAGACACCACAAATGAAAACATAATGACAGTGAATGGGCAAAAGAAGAAATAGTAGATAAAAAAATCAGATTGTGCCAACGAGAACATTTGACAAAGACAGTAAAGAAGCTTTCAGGAGACCTTCGCAGCACCACGGCGTAGAGTTTGGCTCTGACTGTCTGCAGCAGCTCAGAGTTGAGGAAGTTCTGACACAAGCAGAAGGTGCACCGGTTACAGGTGCACATGCAGCGCAGCCGGGCATGACTGAGGAGAGAGAGACGCACACACACACAGACACACACAAACACAGGGGAGGAGGCACCCACACACAAGCCAACACCCAGCAGGAGTTACACACACATATAGGTGCATACGAGGTACAGAAGGAGAGAAAAGAACAGTCTGAATTGAAGGAAGCTGCCACCATCAACAGTCCAATGAGGCCAAACTTCTGAAAAGCCAATCTTTTGTGAAAATATAATTTTTCTCCCCATTTTATTGCTAAATACTGGATCTTTGTTTGAGAGCTGCTCATAGCGGGTGAGTGAGTGGGTGGCTGCACACGTACGGGTACATGGCCATGGTGGTGAGTTTGGTGTAAATGTCTCTGCTGGGCGCGGCTGCCGAGTTGCAGGTGAAGGACTGAGGCGGCGGCATCTTGTGCTTCCTGCAGAACTCCAGAGGAGTGCAGCCGTACATCTGCTTGACTTCTGGCAGGTCCGACTTGGCCGCGATCATCATACATGGCATCTTGCTGTCCATGAAGTATTGCTAAGGGAGGCGGAGGAGTGATGAGCACCGGCGGGCGGCCGTCTATCTCACAACGTGATGTGAGGCAATGGACACGGCCTCTTACCTTGAAGACTTTGGCGCAGTAATCGAAGGAGTACGGGTTGCTGACGTCGTAGACCAGGCAGACGATGTCACACGCCAACTCGGCGTCGGACAGGTAGTCAAAGTCAGGGAATACTTCATGGAGCTGGAGACAGTGAAGCTTCAATTACTCAGAAGTGGGGAAAAAAATCCTAACTTACAGATTTTATTTGAGCAAACAGAGCAACATTTCAATCATTTTCAATCATCGTCCACAATAGTGTCTCTGTCCTTTGATCCCAGAAATCAGTTTTAGGAGATTTGACTCTAGAAATTTCACTGACATATTGTGACAAGAATAAAAGTCTTGTAAAAGGGAGCTAAAAAAAAGTAGTTCCTTGTAAGATGTTGGTGATATCTTTGATACTCACGAGAAGGTATTTCTCCTGGCCATAAACGTAAGTGGTACTGATGGCGTAGTAGGATCTGTGCTCCTCTTGTATACCTTTTTGGCACTGAGGAGAGAAAATTACACCAGTTGAAGTATGGATAGCAAACTCTCACTGCAACACTTAAAGAGATTCTTTACTGAAAGCAGGCTGTTGAAGGCCTCAGAAGTTATTCGCTGCAGTTAACAGTATTCAAAAGCCTCTTTAGCTCAACCTCTGAAACTTCACTGAATAGCGTTTAGTCTCAGTAAGGACAAAATGTCAACAGGAAAGGTCTTCAGACTCAAAGCTAATGGCTAACTGCATCAACTGGTCTGACAACAAAGCTGTGCATATTCCAGGCATGGAGCAGGTCATCTGTCGGGTGGCACTCGGAGGACTGGCCTCTGCTTACCATGAGGTTCCTGCCCAGGAAGGCCTGCAGGAAGCCACTCTTGCCACTGCCGAAGTCTCCAAACACATTGCAGCGAAAGACACCACGCTGGGTCTGCTTCTTCTGCAGGTCAATCTTCTTATCTCTGGTAACTGCAGGGGAATGCGTCACACATGGGGATCAGTGAATCAGAGCAAAGCGCTGACAAAACACAGTCAAACAACAGCCTGATTGCATGAGTGGACAGCTCAATGGTGAAATCCCTCCACAGAAAGAGCAGACAAGCATCTAATCCTGATATCTCCAAAAATAAAATCAACTCACTTTACTGATTAAATCTACACAATAGATACAGAGATTTCCAAACAGTACTTCAGGGTAATATGTAAAAACAGATCAAGGAGTCACACTCCTGACGTTTCATCTCTTTTCACCTGTGATTCCTGCTGCTTGAGACTCTTTCTCAGCAATTATTGAATAACCAAAGTAGCCCAAATACTCCAGACATCGCTGCACATCCAGATACGTTGTCAATCTGCAAAAAAAAAACAAACAAAAAAAAAAAAAACAGAGGGCAAAAATATTTGGGGAAATCCTTAAAAAAAATATTGTGTTAGGATGTGAGTTTAAAATACACATAGTTATTTATTTGCCACTGAGACTCGTGACAATATTTAAACCGTGGCAAGTGAAAGCTTTTCCCTTTACAACTGCGTGTCAGTCAGATGAATTAGATTATAAATTTTACAAAACAAAATCATTGAGGAAAATGTGTCCAAGCAATATGTGAGAACTAAAGTAAATGCAATTTTAGTTCATTTTGCTAAAAAAAGTACAAAACACAAAGGCTTAAGGCTTGTCATTAATGAGAACAGCCACTAGAGGACTCTAAAGCTGTTGGAGAAGTTGCAATGCAATACAAAGATGTCTTCACTACAGTCCACGTTACTTACGTCCACTGTGAGAGGTACCCCTGGTAGGTGATCCAGCCCTGGTCGTTAGTGCAAACCGTGTTGTTGACATCTGGTCCCCAGGGCATGTAGGGAAACACATCGAACAGGTCCTTCAGCTCCTCTGGTGACAAGGCACAGTCTCGGTCCTGAGAGACACAGTTAGATTAGCATCAATGAGACAAACCAAAAACAGCTCAAACATGAAAAACTTTCAGGCATGAATCTCTTTAAGACTCAGCTTCAAGTAAGAGTATTTTTTCTTTTTATTGAGTTTATTAATGGGTGAGGGTGTAAAAACCTTCACACATTTTTCTGTTTTTCTCATGCTGGAGAAACAAACGTGATGTTAAACAGGAACCATTCACAGCAGGAGACTAATACAATGACAGGGAGCTGATCCCACTGTAAGCTGTCACTTTCTCTGTGGCCTCTCCCTGCAGCCTCGCAGCTAAATCCCTCTTGATCCCTCTTCAAAGGTCACAGGTTCAGTCACAGTTCGACCGGTGGTCACACAAAGCACTGGGAGTGTATGCTAGAGTTCCTCTACATACAGTAGGTGTCTGTTTGGGGAGGGAAACCAGACATCAGGGTCTACCTTGTCATGCTTGTCAAAGATGCTCTGGAGGAAGAGGTAAGCGTTGTGGTTCAGCTCAGTCGTGCAGTCAAGAGGGACTTTCAAACTGGAGAAAGAAAAACAAACAAAAAAAAACAGATGCAGAAATTTAGACCAAACGAAAAAGATTTTCTAGTAATTCAGTGAGGTTTTATTAAACCACACAGGTCCCTGTGTCGCTTGGTGGTAAAAAAAAAAAAAAAGAAAAAAGAAGAGTTATTGATGTGATACTGTTTCAGCAAAGACAAGAAAATATTGATTTTAGATTTAAAAAAAACGTGAAACACAAAATCAAGAAATTTGCCTTATGTCACATTAAGCAATTGGTAGTATTTCTGATGTCTGAATGAAACTCACAGGGGAAAGAGATAATCCTGATTCAAGTCCAGGTCATCGTCATACCCGAACCTCCTCAGCACCGTCCAGGTGGTCTCGTGACGACCTCGCTGGATGAAAAGCGTATGGAGGAAGAGGAAGCCTGCAGGGCAGTACTGATATCAAAACAAGGCCCAGGAGCAACATGATGTCAACACTATAAACAAAAACAACAAGAGTACTGGATCAGCTCCTACCTTTCAGAGTGAGGCCGTTGTCACACACTCCATCGATCAAATTCTTCCTCACCACATTTTTGACGTCCTCCAGCGCCTGAGGCTCAAGCGGGGTGTTGAAGCACGTCCGCTAAGAGAGGTCACACATAAACAGCTTTGCCACAGCTGAACGTCTCTTCACAAGGAAAGTAATGGGTCATCAACCCCCTTTGAAACCCACAGAGAATAATGATGTACAAAACAAAGCGGATGTCATACCTGGAAGAAGTTGAGCTCGTTATCATTAAGAATGCCGTCGTTGTCCAGATCTGACACTTTAAAGATACGAGTCAGAGCTTTTACACAAAGAGATTTCATCTGGAAGCAAGAAGACCAAAATAAAAGAAAAAACAAATATTAACTGGGTACAATCAAACCAAGCAAACGGTTCATCAGTCCTTTGAATACTTTCAGCTCCAGTGACACATTTCTTATGATTATGTGAGAAACTGTAAAGGCAAATTAAAGCACATTTTTCTGTCATATGATCCATATTTTTCCTTCATGTTTTTGTTTTGAATAGAATACCTTCAATTTAAATACTTTGAAAACTTTGAATTTAGAGTCAGACGGAAAGAGATGTTGGATGATTTTGACACATGAATATTTGAAACAACCATGCTGTGGGCTGAGTGAAATGGAGCCGAAGGCAGCGGTGGAGAGTTCACGCAGCGTCTTTCTGCGCTTACATCTTTTTTCTCTGGGCAATAGAGGGGACCTGTCGGGTGCAGCACTGCCTTCTGGGCATAGTAGAACAACTCGGAGATGTTCTTCAGGTTCTTTGCTGAACACTGTCAAGAGGAGGAGGAGTAGGAGGAAGAAGGAAGAGGAGGAGGAGAGGAAACACAGCCGTGCTGTTAGTTCCAGGAATGACACACAGCATCAAATATCCAAGTCCTGGACGACAGCGCATTGCTGCTGAGAGCATGAGGGGCAAATCAGGGCAATGTTTACGTCCAAGTCTGCCCGTGCGTGTGAATACGACGTGCAAAGGCATGTGTGAGCTGCTTTAAGTCGTAGCCAGACAGGGAATTAACACACTGGATCCGTCTCAGAGGCGCATGTGGTCTAATTAACGTGTCTGAGGAGGATGAAGGTGATGCACACATGACTGACAGTTGCTGTGACGCAACAGTGACGCGTGCAAAACCCAATGAGCTCACCAACAACAATGGAGAACAGTTTTGTGGGCAAACATCCCAGAATTCTTTGTATTTGGACACATTTTCCGTAGCGCTCATGTAACGTATTTTTGACCTAAACTGTTTTCATTGATACTAAAAGACTTCATGCTGGAAAACACGAGCCCAAAACAATTGCTTCATTGTTAGTACAACATCAAAACAATGCAACAATACAACTCTGACTTTATTATTAAAGCATTTTCCTGGAAGCAAAAAAGGAACCTAATGAAAACAGGTGGGGGAGGCACTAAATAGCAGGTTTAGTTCAGTATTCAGACAAGGCAACAATAAATAGCATTAATCACATATTGGTTGGAAGTTTATTGAGGCTTAAAAATCTATGAATCTATTGACTGATCAGATTCCTTTCAAAATCAAAACTAATGATAAAGTATCCATGAAAATAACAGTTGCTGAGAGGCCGACACCCTCCTATCATTAACAGTTACACTGCTTTTTTTCTTCCCCCTAATATGTTCTGTTTGTCAGAGACAAACATGAAATATTGTTGTCCGTTTGTGTTTTTGTCCCCTTAACTTATGTTTCTCACCTGAATCTGAAAAGCGCCACAATAAACCTTCTCATTTATTTATGAGATGAGCGAAAACTACTTTAATACTCGAGCTGCAACAGTGAACACCACAGTCTCTCTCCGTCTCTCTGTCTCTGTCTCTCTCTCACCTCCACACAGGTCTCAATCTCACTGTACTGGTTCATGATGGGCAGGATGGTCTCCATGCTGCTGTGCTCCACCAGGTCAGACTTGTTTCCCACCAGGATCAGAGGAACCCTGAGCACACACACACACACAAACTCAGGACTGTTTCCTTTAAGCTACTTTATGGTAACTTTTCCAACCATAAAAACTGAAATACGAGCGTCTTTTTCTGTACACACCTGCTGTCCTTGTCAGTGTTCTCAGTAATGAGGGGGATCCAGTGACTGGTCACCTGGAGTAAAACAATCATGGATCAGGTAGAATTTTTTTTTTAATTCAATGAGTGATACAGTAACATTTTACATATTTCATACCGTTTTTGAGTGATGACTATATTAAACTATGGAGATGCTGCCGGTAGAGGGAACTCACCTTCTCGATGGAGTTCTTGCTGTTAACAGAGTAGACGATGCAAATCACATTCGCCTGCGTGGCAGAGAGTGAGAGAGAGAGAGAAGAGAGAGAGAAGAGAGAGAGAGACAGAGAGAGAGAGATTGCGAAGCTTGTTGGGCCTTCACTTGACCTCGAGCACTTTCAAATGATTGATGCATAGTTCAATGGCTTACCTTGGAAATCTCTTGGAACAACTGCTCATCCGTCTGCTCGGCCTCTGCCAAAGAAAAATGTACTGAAGTGAGAACAAGAGCAAAAGAGTAACAGGAACAATGGGGGTGCAAAGTCAGAGCGACAGTGCCTTTCACTTATTCATCACTTTCTCTTTCGAACAACTCGCCTGATTCGACACTTACTGTACATGACAAGCTAGATTTTATAACTTTGAAGACGAGTTTTGTGAGTGAATGAGGATGCTGCGCAATTGTGTGTTTCTTTTTTCTGCGGCTCGAGTACCTGAGTAGTCAACAATGTGTGTGGGAACTCTCTCTGGAGTGACATCTGCAGGTATAGTAATCTCCTCGGCCCGGTAGGGCACCTGGGACAGGAACAGGTGACACACGCACGCACGCATGCACGCACACACGCACACGCACAGAAATGGTCTCAGTTTGCTCTAGTAACAGCAACAGCAAGGAAACGGAAACGAGGAGCATTCATTCACAAGCTCCAAAAAGGCAGGTATCAACAAAGTGTCAGACTGACCACGTTGGGGAACTCCTCGCTGACCAGCGACATGATGAGAGATGTCTTCCCCACCTTGGCTGTGGGGAGACAGAGGGACAGTCCGGTGATTCGCAGCGTTAGAGCTGAACATCTTAAAGTCTGACTCACTTGAGTATTACAATTAGAGTGAGCATGGGAGCATGATGATCAGAGACATAATTCATTAATGAATCCATAAAAAAAAAATCAGCATTGACCTCAAAACTACAACTTCCATTGCAGCCGATGCAGGATTTTGAAATGAAATTCAGAAGAGACATAAAAATATATAGGATGGTCACACGGCATCTTTCCCTTCAGTTTAAAAAACACAATAGGTGGAGAAGGCTCTGATGGAGGGCTTTGAAGACCCTCTTGACAGGAAGCAAATCTGAGCCATAATGTGTGATGCTCTGTTCTGTGTGGACTTAGCATGTCCTCCCTGTTCCTGGAGTGTGTGTGTGTGTGTGTGTGTGTGTGTGTGTGTGTGTGTGTGTGTGTGTGTGTGTGTGTGTGTGTGTGTG
>JASSRZ010000074.1:4329664-4365227 GCA_032164315.1 Malacoctenus gilli
TTGCATTGTAATCCACAGTGAATCGTAAAGTCGCCCGCTTCAAGATGGCGCCGCCGTCGGACGTCAGCCTGCTGGGATTCAACAGTGCCGTGTCCAGTCTACTTATATAGGTCTGTGTGTCAATGAGCTTAAAGGAAGATTGTGTTCACAAAAAATGCACTTAATCAAGTGTTTATGTACATACATAGAAAATGCAGGCGTTGTCGTACGTATACTGATATATAATTAACTGTGTGAATGGTGTAAATCAGAGCAATTTTGAAAGCAGTTGTGAGTTGTGTGTAAACAAAAACAACCACCACAAATAAGATCAAATGTATTTTATTTCTTCAAATATAAAAAGTCCCCTAAGCCAGAGTGTATAGTTCACAACTTTAAACAGGGTGTTTAAGACATCAATGTTGACTATGTGCCTCCCTTTTCCACACAAATACAGAAAACGCTGCATGGGTGGAGAAAAAAAAAAGTTTTGTGAATTTGGTTGTCCACGAGCAGTCTGAAAAACATAAAGAGCAAAGTTTTCACGAGTTGATGTGTACACTAAAAAAACTCAACAACCGATTCCTTTGTTTGTTTTAATAAAAGTTGTTACGGAATGAACAAAGGAAAAAAACTACCCAAAATAAACCAAAAACCACTGAACAAAGAGAACGATGAAAATATTCCCCTTTGGCATAAACTGTACCTAACAGAAGAGACAGCTGATTTGGACCTGAAAAGCAACCGTCTGATAAAACAGCATATTGCTTTGAGAGAAGAACTGCAATCTGTTATTTACTAGATTCAGAACAGGGCGCAACTAAACATTTGATGTGATTTTACATATGCACATTTCTTTCAGCTCAAACAAAATATCCAAACAATGGGTTTACAAGATTTTTAGACCTGTGAAAATGACATCAGAAAAGGACCGACTGCAACGCTATGCATGATTCTCTACATGACACAGAGAGCAAAATGTTGCTGGTAGTTTGGAGAATAATCAAAAAAACAAACAATCAGAACGGTTGATTTCCCTGGTTTTTCCTTGAGCTATTGTCGATGCAGGCCGAAAGGCTTCAGGGTGATGCAGGAGGGGGTTTTAGCCTGAACATAAATCTGGATTTACTCTGTTGTCCAGGATCAAAACTTGCAGAATAACACTATGACAGTCTCCAAATAGGACCAGAGATCCATTCTGGTGCTTCAACACAAGCTTCACAGGCTTCAGAAACTCTAGACATGATGTCAAATGAAGACTTCTCACTTTTCACTGTATAACCCTTCAAATCAAATGTCATCCACGACAATGACATCGAACCAACCAGAGGGTCTCGCCTCTTTTAGTGGAAAAGCTGCATTTCATATTTGGTGCAGCATGATTTTTTTTTTTTGATTTTCTTTTTTTCCCCCCAAATGACAATTTCAATGTAGGCTTTCTAGATACAAAACACCAAGTGCTAAAAAAAATCAGCTAAAATGATAACTTTTTTAACAAGGTTATTGTGTTCGTGTACAAAGAGGAGCAACAATGATGCCAGTACAGTTTTTAACTGTAGTCTCAACACAGCCGTCTGTCACATGACCACAGCAGAGACGATCGCACCTCTGCAGGAGAAACTCCGCTGTATCGCCCCTCACATTCGGCAACAGACACTTCAGTGGCTCCTACAAAATGCATATTGTGGAGGCTCAACTTACAAGGTCCAGTCCAAAAAAACTCCCGGGTTGTAGAGTTGTGTGAATTCACTTTTACATTGTTCATATTTGGTTCAGGTTCCATAATCGTGTGTATTTTGTATGCTCGTCTGCTGACCAGCTCGCCCTCCTATCTAAGCACCAAAGGGTTTGATAACGTTCATTGGAAAGAAAAACAAATTAAACAAATAACTAGCAGTGTCCCTCTCCTTCCAGCCGGACATCAGTCTGTTAGCGCACTTTTTGTCCTCTTGCCCTGCTTCCCCCCACTGGGGGCAATGGCATTGCCATTGCAGGCACCCGCCGACGCCAGAGTCTTGTCCTGCTGCTCTCTCTCCACATCCGGCAGCTCCTGCTGGATTTGTCGGAGTCGGGCCATCGCACGGTCAATGGTGGCCGTGCTCACCAGGTTGAAGTCGTGCATGCTCACGAGATGCAGGAGGAAGTTGCGGCAGAGGTTGCGGCGGGCAATGTGGGTGCCGCAGTTCTCCACGAAAAGCATGATGGCCTGATTCATCTGGTTGTCCGCTATAAAACTGCGGGGGGGGTTAACAAAACAAAACCGTGAAACACAGGAAATCCTACATGTTTGTTTTTACATCAGATGGAAAGAGTCGCAGAGAAAGAAAGACAACCACAGTGGATTTGAGCAAATCAATCGCAGCTGTGATGAAAACGTATACGAGATGGAAAGACCTCCGGACTATAATTTCGGATCTGTCTGAGCAAAAGAAGGTCTTTGGTCGTATGACTGGGTGGACAAGCCACCATATGGTCCTTTTCTAAATGAAACATTTGTAATTGTTGCGTGCTTGGTTTGTTGAGCGGCCAGGTTTATCAAATCTGATCATTGTGCTTCTTGGTAATCAAATTGAAAATCACAACGTACCCATTCTTCATGACATGCAGGTTCCACAGCTTCATCACCTCTTTCTCGCCTTCGTTAACATCTGTGAACTCGTCCAGTTGCTGAAAGGAAAAATACAATTATAAACACCTCGTATTGCACCATGACCTGCTTTTCTGAAACTCCTAAAACTTCAAATTGTCCCTGCTTTTAAACTTTATTCCACCTATTTAGCATCGTACGTTTTTGGTTGCTGCTGGACATCTTTTACAAACGAATCCTATGGAAAGTAGAATCCATTAGGAGTTCAAAACTATGTCCATAATGAGGTGAATAAAGGCAGCAGAGCAGGCAGCATTATGGCTTCTCACCGTGGCAGTTTTCTCTCTGAGCCATTCTGGGTCTCTCTCATCCTCGCTGTCTTCGTCCATCTCCTGAGGTCGCAGGGGCATGCAGCTGTCGCTGTGGAAGTAGAGGCGGTTGTGTCCGCTGACGTAGGTCCTCTGCTGCTCCAGCTCTCCATCCTCAGACTCGAGAAACTCAGACAAACTCGGTTTGGTCCTTTTGGGTCTGACAAAAACCAGAGACAACAGTAAAGCTCATGAAACCCCACCTGGGCTGCATGAGACACTAACAACACCACTGTAACTGTGTACTAACAAGTATGACAGAACTAACTGGTGGTGATATAATAATTCCTGACATCTGGCCATTGAAACTTTTAAGATGAAGGATTTAATGGTTTTCTTATTTGTTATCTCACTTTAAATCTGTGATGATATTTCTTTTCTGATCTCAGTGAATTGTCACACTCCTACTAAATAAACCTAAATACTACAAAGTAATGATGTATTTTGTGGTCCTAAATAATACGGTTTTCTTTTCTTGAAAACTGTGAGGAAACAACATAGTACTACATATTAAATGAGAAAAACACATTTCAAACCATCTTTATGTCAACTTTCTCAAAAATAACTCCCCCCCCCCAAAAGAACTCAATTTGCAGCTCAATATTACAACCCATTTCAAATTTTCTGGCGCGCACTGCGGATGAACTTGTCACCATTACCTGCAAACAAGAATGTGAGTGACAGCAGTCCTCTTGACGGGACCGTTGCGGCTGAAAGCAAAGCCTGGCTGGCTGTGAATGTCCTGAGGGTTGCCGACGTATGAGCCATCGTAGCACTCGTTGATGGACACGTCTATCCTGGCTCCTTTGGGGTGAGGCTGCGGATAAGAGAGAACGGAGGAAGATGGGACCAAAGCAACCGGGAATTCAATTTCATGAAAAAGTTTCTCTTTAACTCTCTGTCTCACTGAATTCATGGTTTAAACATTGAATACCTCTCTTCACATCAGGCCTGGAAGCCACACAGTACTTCTATGAATACAGAATGTTAAGACTGCTTTATAAAAACAGCAAAACTGTACAAATATCTAGAGTGAACTTTTGCTTTTTGGGCAATTTGATGGAGAAAACAACGCGAATAGTCCAAACAAGAACCTGGTGCAGCCGTCCAGTCAACTCAGGCTGCATCCTCACGTCATGCTTCATCAAGCAGCCTTTAAACTGTTACCAGTCTTTGCGCTAGTTACTAGTGATGCTCTAAATTTGGGTAAGAGGATCCCCCCCCGATTTTCTTTTGCAGATAAGTTCTCAACTACATCTGTGTCATTAACTTCTTAGCTTGGTGGGGGGAGGATTTGCGTTCCTGCATAAATGGGCAGCTTCAGAAACAACACTAAATCGGACCCTGTGGGTGGCCAGCAGTTCTGTGAGGGAGAATAAAATGAGCAGAACAATCATATTTTTTAACAGCTGCACTGCTGCCACTTTAGCCTCCCTGCTACGCCAGCCGCAGCAACAGCACCACCACAGCATCCCATTAATCAACTTTCAAACAGCGTTTTCAGATTAACAACTTGCTTGTTAAATCCTGTTTTTTCCCCTTTGCTTAAAATCTGTTAAAATCATTCAAATCCAAAACAGGTTCATTTTTGTATAAAGACTGCAAAATGCAGTCTGACCTGCACAGTACATCTACCAAGCTGTTAGCGAGTGATTTCATACTACCAAAAGTAGAACATAAATCCAAAACACAACAGCTTTTATCTTTACACAAACATCAGAGTCCAAATCTTTATTGCATATGTAAAAAAAGGGGAAAAAAAGAAATCTACATGTAGAAAAATGACATGGAAATCCATTTTTCTACGGAAATACAGAACTACTAAAAACGACAAAAAAACCCTATTAAAACTACTGGACACGTGATTCTTATGTAGTCTAATACATGCAGCTTAAAATTTGTCATGCTTGTTATTGGGTTAAAGTACACACACACAAACACACTGACACAGTCTCTTACCACATAGTTGAAGATGAAGCGAGAGTGGGAGAGTTTGAGGTGTTTGAGCAGGCTGTAGAGTTTGCTGCAGTTCAGAGTGCACCAGGGACAGTGAAGATCATCTCTTGCCTCCGTCTGCTGCCGTGTGTTATTGTTGTACAGGAACTGAACAAGATCAGACAGGACAATTATTACGAGGTCGAAACCGGGAAGCCCAGCTGATGGAGATGAGTTAAAAGAACATGTAGAATGTATGTAGAATTACATAACGACTGAGTTACTGTCACCTTTTGATGCCCAACAGTCAAACCAGATCACAAATAAAGCTGTGCTGAAAGACAAACTTTCCTTGGTCTCAAAATGTGACAGTAAAACTAAAAAATTGCAAGAAGTTATTATCATTACAAACAATGAAGCCAATGTTTTGCTTCCCAGCAACCCCACGAACAGGTTCTTGTAAGTCAGTGTGCCGTGCCCAGATGTTTTCCTTACTGTTGTGTGGTGTACCTGATAAAATATACGTAGCTTCTGTCGCGGCTCACATGGGACCTGCTCTTTCCTCGTTTGAATGTCTGTGCTGACTGACTCTTTCACTGCTGTCAGGAACAGATGGAGAAGTTGATTCTTGGTGAGTCAGCAAACGACAACTTGTACGGGTTTCATACATTCAATGAGTATTTGATTAAAAAAAAAAACCCACACACACATTTAATTGGTTTCACATCACGATATAGACAAGCACACACACAGAGCTGTAGATAAAGCCCCTTCCAGACATGGCTATCACATTTGTTGTTCATCCAACTGCGGAAGCAACAACCTTTTGTGGCATGAAAACACTTTTCAGTTGACACATGAAAAAAACCATCAGAAACAGCAACACAACAATGCTCAGACAGACATAGAGAAGATAAATCTCCCCCCTTCTGGTCCACAACAACTGCAGCACAGCCACTTAATGACAAGTTGAAAAGCAGCAATAAAAAGGAAATGAGTGTCCGCAGTTCTGTCAGGGTCACTTCTTTAACACATCAACTCTTAGACAAGTATCTGAGTTATTTGAGTAAAACACAAAGTGCTGATACACTTCTCATTCGCCTAAAAAAGCTCTCCAGAACATTTCATAGGAAACATTTTCTCCCTCATTCAGCCCAAACAGGAACTCATGTCGAGTAAATGATGAAGACGATTCCCTATTGTTCACATGTTAAACGAAAGTTATGCTGGATGTTCAGAGACACTGAATAAGTGACAATAACATACAACTAACACAGGCAGTAGTTTAAATAGCATCATGTACATTTGTGAGCTGCACTGCACATCTGAAAGGGACTCAGCAGTGATGACTCACACTGTGCCACTTTTTGGTGCAAAATTCAGTTGCAAATAGACCTTCCCACACCAACATCTCAATGGAAGCAAAATTCCAAATCAACAGACCCGCTCAGACAATCTGTTCATGAAGGTTATCTCTGTCCCATCTAAAATACTCATGCAGATTTATTGGTAAATCAGGTCCCCCTTTCTTCCTTCTGCTTTGAGATGAAATGAAATAAGGTTTCTGGTTTCTGAACTCACACATGAGGGCAGTTCGGTGGTGGCTGGTCCTGGTCTCCATGTGACCACAGCTGTCTGAGTTGCGTGTTGCTAGAGGTTTGGCCACGGGAGCTGTGGATTTGGCGCTCGTGTCACCTGTCCAGCGCAGAGTGAATTGCAGTGTGGGTCCCTGAGAAAATGTCTCAAATGGTGGCAGTCTCTGCAGGGCAGACAAAGAGCACACAGCAACCATCAGCCACATGAGAAAACATACAGATCTGCTCAAATTAGGAGCTCTGTATTCAAAAACCTATTGAATTATTTCTACTGATTGTCAAATTGAATTATACCTTCCCATCAAGAATGGTTTCCCACGTGGCTCTCTTCTTGCTCACTGGGCTGTCCTCCATGCCTTGCATCGAAACTTCATACTCACCGTCCAACAGCTGCAGTCTCCTGCACAGGACAGATTATGATGCTGTGTTTGTAGGGCAATGAACTTGGAACAACAAGGCATTTTTCCACCTGAACTTGCAAAGTGTTACCTATTCTTATCAAAGACAGTCATCTGTGCAACATATGTCTCTGTGGTCTCTCCCTCCTCTCTGTGGGATGAACTTCTTTTTTTTCTACTAGGAGTATCTGTTACATCTTTGCACAAAAACAGATTGAAAAAGAGAAAGAGATGAGAACTTGTGTGGGCAAAAATGCATTTCGAAAGGAGGAACACAAGTGCAAGAAAACAGTTTGGTTTTTTTTTTAAAGCGGCTCACCAATATTCTCATTGGCCTCTCCATTGACCAGACCATTTGTATCCCTCCTCCCTGTATGTGACACCCTGAACAGAAGCGAGTAGGACTTCACCATGTGGCTGTTGCTGGGTTCAAACTCGTTGCTGGACACCAGTAAGGAAGGGTAGGAGCCGGGCTTGGTTTGGTTACTGTCAGGATTCAAAGGCACCTGCTTTTTACCTGTAGGCACTTGCTTTATGGGACAACTGACATCCTGGGAAAATACAAACACAAGAGAATTATTTAAAGTAAAATCATTACAAGAAGTAAAAAGTGCCTCATTCAACTTTTGAGTGGCCAGCTCAGTAATGTCTTCATTTACCTTGCGTTTTTTATGGCAGACTTTGATGAGTAGCACCTCTAAAGACACAGAATTCTGTTCATTTTCTGAATTTTGTGATGGCTTTTCTGGAAAAACAAGGACAAATTAGGTAAATAAAGCAGTTCCATATACATGGTCATTTTTATTGTGTCTTCTCATTGAGATCAAAGATCGCAGGTGTCCTTACCATCCTTATGGAAGAACCCAGTGAAGGTTAACTGTAAATGTGAAGATAAGCTAAAAAGTAAAAGGAAAAAAGACACAGGTGAACAGGGGAAGCAGTATACAAATACAAATGGGTGTCATTAAAAATACAAATTGATTTCAAGAAATTAAAGGAACATTTACCTTGGAGAATCCTGCTCTCCCTTCATTTTTTCCACCGTCTGCAACATTTCGTCCACTTTGAACGCTTTCCTGGAAAGAAGTGTTTCAAGGTCACAATCAAAAATCCTTTCATAAAGTCTTTGGATATGTGGCAACTTGCAAAACTATAAGTGCAACGGAGGATATCATGGTTATTCAACAGCTAAACTTGTTTTATTCACACTGAATACCTTTTGGCGTTTGTTCGACCATTTCTGTGAGACATGAAGGTGAGCGTCCTGTGCAAAAATATGGGCTGAAATAGGGAAGGACACAAGACATGTTTTACTTGAGCCATTCAGGCCATAAAAATAACTCCGAAAAATACTTTCATTTACTTACAGCAATCAAATTCCTTGTGCGCAGAAATCTGTATATCTGAGTTGGTTCTGGAAACAGAAAAGGTCTATATGAGACAAAAGTTTCCAATAATTTTTAAGCAAAAAAAAAAGACAAAAATCCTCTAAACTCGCAATGATGCATGTAAGGTGTTGAGCCCAAACATACTGTCGATGTCTTAAAATTGTCTGCACATGAGTGGTCCAAATATATCTGTCAGGTGTCAAAAAAGAAAAAAAGCTGCTTGATTAACTTTTCTCTTGGAAACACCTTGTGTTTTACACATATGATGGTCATTTACTGTGGAGTGATGATTGATCAAGTTCATCATCAGCAGCAACTATTTAGGAGTTTAATTCACAGATGAAGTCAAGCACACATCAAATGTAAAACCCTAAAAAACCTCAAAACACACGTAAAAGAAGAAGGGACTGCTATTGGACAAAAATTAAAAGCAGACTGTTGTATTCCACCCAGTCCCTCCCTAAGTTTGCTGCAATAAAATCTGACTGACTTTTTGATTTTAAACTGGTAAAATAACCAAAAGTTGCACTGACATGCTGGTGGCAAGCTACACAAAACCCGTCATTCTCAAGGGGAAAAAACAGTGACCAGGTGCGTTTTCTTTCTGATTTTATTAAGTTGCGTTGCAGATGCCCTAAAACGTCACAACCATCACGGGCCTAATAAAAAGCCGAAATCAGACATTCATGGCAAAGTTCGCTTTGGTATCGTTAAAATTGTGAGTAAATAAAAGTTGAGCGCGTGTAGATGTTTGTAAACACATAAACATGGGGCTGTAAAGTATCGGGCGAAGCAGTCTCACTTTCAAAGGCCTGCAGGAACAGCTCATGGTCGGCCTGAATCTGCTCCATCTTCGGCTTCTTCACAGAGTTCATCATTGCTGGTGAGGCTGGGTACACGGCACCATTAGCTTTGCAACTCGCCCCACTCATAGTATGACCCGAGTTCTGCGAATTCAAACGACAACACACTTTGAAAACATGAATAAATCACAGAACAAGTGGTGGACACTCCAACAAGTTAGCTTAGCCAATTTGGGTATACTCGCGTTAGCAGGCGAGCTACCTAGCTCGGCTAAAAGCACAATGCTAGCTCTGCTAAGTATCACAGTTCGGAATTAATTCGATTGTTGAAATGGCCGTTGGTAAGAAACGTCACAGTCGTCATGTTGAGGACACTGAGCTTGACTGAAAGGAACCCACCCTGGCGGATGGCATTAAATTGCTGGCCTTGCTGCCTGTAGCACAAGCCTGGCAGATTCAACAGCAGAAACCCATGAAGAGGAGGCGACGAGAAGCTCGCTAGTTAGCTAGCGCTGCTAGCATGGCTCACTTGGAAAAAAACCTCCGCGGACCCGAAGTCGCCCCGCATTCACCCGTCAAAAAATGTCGTTCGTTGTCGAAGCCGGTGGGACTATTTTTGGGCCGAATTAGTGATTTTCTGCGTGTGATTTATTTTCGATCCGGTTTCCTTCAATTTGTACTGAACAACAGAGCAATGGGCAGTTATCAGCCAATAGGAGATGGGCTCAGATAATACTGCGCTCTGATTGGCTGCTCGCCTCCGGGGACGACATACAACCCGCTCTGGCTTTCTGCGATTTTGCGGGAAATCGAGTTTATCAGCGCTCATATCAAGGCCACCGAGGATGCCCCACAGAGATTGCTGGTCCAAGGCAAAATGAAGCTGCAAGCAACATTCCATCCTTTCATGAACACATTCACTTGCAAAAGAGGGGTACTTTGGTCAAACACCCTTTGGTTGGAGAGATTTTGTCAAGTTTTGTTTATTGTGAACTCTGACAAACATTCATGTTATGTTTACTAACGGAACAGTTCGTGCACTTGTCCATATGAACATAATCTTCCTAACCAAAGACTGTATACAACTTGCGACTTGTCCTGTGGACAGTTTGGACAGAAACAATCCACCTGGGTCTGAACCCAAGACGTTCTCGTTAAGCACCACACCACAGCTGAACATTACATGAATTAATTTTTATTGCGTTGCAAATACAGCCAGTGGGCAGAGGCCAATGTAAAGGGCAAATTCACTTGTAAAGAGAGGATAAAGTGTTTATGTTTTCTTAATGACAAACTTTTATTGTCCTGTGGACACCAATTTTCCCCCTTTCCCCCACTGAACTCCAGTCTTCTTTTTTCGTAGTTGTTTGGCCAATTAAAACAAACAAACAAACAAAAAAACAAGCAAACGATAAACAAAACAAGCTACAGTTATGGGTCGCAGCACGAAGCCTGATTGCTCAGAGAGGACCCCCCCCCCCACACACACACACACAGGAACAACATGCAAACTCCGCACAGAGAAAAAAAATCAGGAACTTCTCGTTGTGGGGCAAGACAAAAACAACGCCACCTTGTGGTTTAAATCGATAATAAATTCTTCAACGCCAAATTGAGATTTATTCAAAACAAAAAACGTCATGAAAAGCAATAAAAAGCAACTAAATGTTCCTAATAAAAATGAACAATAAAAATATAAGAATTAAAATTTTTAAATCTCGTCATTTCTTTTTTAAAAAATCGCTTCCGCGAGCCATGTTTCGTAGATTCCGCTTCCGGGAGCTTTTACGGAAGTTTACGCACCGAAGAGACCCCACATGTTTTGAGACTCGGTTCGGACCCTCTCACTTGTTGTCTCGTGTGCGTTTTGTCGACCTGAGGACGCCCAGACGTAAAGACACATTTTTCTCGTAGAAAGCGAGTTGTTCAGCCGCGGCGGCCACAATGGCTGAGATCGTCCAGCAGCGTATCGAGGACTGCATCCCCGAGCTGGAGCAGCTTGAGAGGGTCGGTCTGTTCACCCAGAAAGAAGTCAAGTAAGGCGCAATCCAGATGTCCCCACAGACACTCTCATAGTCAGTGGAAGAATGGTCGTTTTTTTTTATAGCTTTAAAGTCAATAAGGGACCAGTATTGAGACTAGCAGCTCTCCTGTGATGGTGGAGTTAAAGTAACATCCTTGTCCAGGCTCTCTGGTTTCTTCTGTTTAACAAAATGTCATCGTGAGGTCAATCAGCGAGTCTGTAATGTTCCTGTGAATGATTCTTGTGCGGCTGTGTTTGTCCTGTGATGGACAGGGGTTTTTTTCTGCCAGATTTTGGTTAGGGTCTATCGTCCCTTGACACCAATGACGAAAATGATGGTTGGGTGAAGACCCCATTTCTGCTCTTTGCATGGTTTCTGCTCCTGTTCATGATCAGTTTTGGAGAGGGTGGTAAGACAAACCTGGGGTGAGGAAGGCAGGTCAAGCATGAAAGGTGAAGGTCAGCGTCTCCTGCTTTTAACGGTGCTGTGGGCTCAGCTCCAGTGTATGAGCACCTCCAAAATGCATAGAAACAATCTGCATCAGACTCAGAAGCATTGGAACTTTGGCTCAGCTCCCAGCAAGTCAAATACTGTCTTCATACTGTTTTGCCTTTATCATTCTACAAAAATTCACAATATTTTTAGCTCAGCAAAAAAAAAACAAAAAACTTTTCAAAAGTGGTTTAACCGGATAACATATATATATTTTCGACATTTCAGAGCTATAATCAAGAGGACGACAGCTCTGGAGTACAAGCTCCACAGACTGATTGTGAACAAGGAGGATTTCATTACTTACATCCAGGTAAAAGGAATTTATAGTTTGATATTCTCATTATGGATTTGAAAGCACAAAACGTCCACTAAGACCATGAAAACAACTGTTCTAGTCACCCACTCCCGAATGTCATTTTTTCATCTAGTATGAAATCAATGTTTTGGAGCTGATCAAGAAGAGAAGAATCGTAAGTCTACATGATTATTTTTTCAATCTGAAGTTATATTTACTTCTGAATCGGATGTCCAAGGAAACGTATGACTATTAAACTTTTCATTTTTTCCCAGCACATACGCTACCAGTTCAAAAAAGAAGAAATTGAGTTCCCAATGATCCACAGGATAAATAACGTCTTCAGAAGAGCGACTCAGAAGTGGAAGGTACTGTGACCACAGCTTTCATGAAGCAAATCCCACAAACTCTAACCTAAAATCTCACTGCTTGAACATTCTCACAGTGAATAAAATGAATGTCCAACGCAACCAAAAATCACTTTCTCAAATGTTGCTTTCCAACTAGTTTGGAAGTTTGAGTTGATCATGTAAACAACATACCTCAGTGGCTGCATCAATGCCACAGAGTGTAAATCAGAGAACTCTTCAAATATTGATCTTCGATGAGTTCAAATCTTCCACACTGGACAGCAACACTTCACCTTCCTCATAAAGACGAGTCCAAATGCCGCTGTTCATTTGCATCATGCATGCCCAGCGAACTATGGTAACACCACTTTGACAAACAACATGAGTTGATTTTGGATCTGCCAAATCTGCATCTTGCATGCAAATTTTATACACCAATAGTAAAGTAAATAAAATACCATAATCTGTTTCCCAAAACTGTAGATAATCTCTATTTTGCAGTATTTTCCTGACCAAGAGTTTTCTGAATAGCCTTTTTTTTTTTGCTCGTTATAACCTAAGAGACGCAAGAGTTGGAATTCTATACAAGTAATCAGAGGTGTGTGATCTGAAGCACTTCACCCATATATGTGTAGAGTTTCTGCATATTATTGGGAAGTTGCGAGTTTGTAGTTCGCTGCACATAAGAGAGCCTGCCATCCAATTCTGCGATCAGTGTGTTGAAGCTTTGATACATCAACAGAGAAACATCAAACATACATAAACACTTTTATGTGGAGCAGTGGTTTTTAAAAGGGTAATCTGTGTAACACTGATTAATGTGAATTTGTTTTGGAACGATTTCTACAGGATGATGTTCAACTTTGGCTTTCACAAGTGGCGTTTTGTAAGAAATGGGTACGTAACAGTTTCATAACCTGTCAGTCATGCTTCATGTTGTTCTCAGTCTAATAATAAAACTCTCCTGGGTTTCTGTCATCAGGGCACCAAATCACATATCAGCAAAGTGTTCTCCACCATGCTTGCTATCCACCCCGACAAACCAGGTACCAAGTCTGAAGAGACAGTCTCCTCTCTGCATGCCTCTGTTGTTGCTTCATGCACTTAACATCTCAGTCAGAGAATCATGTAAAATAAAAGTAAGTTCTTACTCTGCTTTTGAAGCGCTGTGGATCTTGGCTGCCAAGAGTGAGCTGGAGGATAGAAACTCCTCCGAGAGTGCCAGACACCTGTTTCTGAGAGCACTGCGTTTCCACCCCGAGAACAAAAAAGTCTATCAGGAGGTACAAAGATGCAATCCAAAGGGACTTTCTGCCCAATGCTCAAAGCTTTTGGATTTATCCTTAAAAGTTGGCAATAAGAGTGCCATTAACTTCTCAATGCTCTTCAAATGACCTCTGACCTTTTTGGCTTTAGTACTTCCGTATGGAGCTGCTGCACAGTGAGAAACTGAGGAAGCAGAAGGAAGAGCTGGAGAAGGCTGAGATGGGCCTGGTGAGTGTTCGACGACACGAGCGCGAGTCTCAACACATCGGTACTCACGTGTGTGCGGAAGCTTCCCAGCATTCCTTTCGGCACCTTAACACCGGCTATCACGCCTTGAAGGGCGAATATGAGTTCTCTCCAGATATCCTGAGCGGTAAACTGGCTGAAGTCGTGTACAGAGACGCTACGGGGAAAATCAAAGGTAAGCTTTTTAGGACTTATGAGCAGTTACAAAAAGACAAACAAGGAGACAGCTGATGGAGTTAATCTGGGTTTGTGCTGCAGTCACTGGTATACAGGACTGTCTCAGAAAATTAGAATATTGTGTCTTTCTGTAATGCAATTAAAATCATGAAGATGTCATACATTCTGGATTCATTACAAATTAACTGAGATATTGCAAGCTTTTTATTGTTTTAATATTGCTGATTATGCCATACAGCTTAAGAAAACTCAGATATCCTATCTCAAAATATTAAAATATCATGGAAAAAGTATACTAGTTGGCTATTCAACTTATCACTTGAATCGCCTCATTAACTCGAAACACCTGCAAGGGTTTCCTGAGCCTTGAAAAACACTCAGCTTGGTTCAGTAAACTAAATCATAAGTATGGGGAAGACTGCTGATCTGACTGCTGTCCAGAGGACCACCATTGACACCCTCCATCTGGAGGGTAAGACACAAAAAGAAATTTCTCAAAGAGCAGGCTGATCACAGAGTGCAGTTTCAAAGCACATTCACAAAAAGTCTGTTGGGAGGGGCAAATGTGGAAGGAAACACTGCACAACCAAAAGAGATGACCGCAACCTTAACAGCTTTGTGAAGAAGAGCCACTTCCAGAATTTGGGGGAGCTTCAAAGACAGTGGACTGAAGCTGGAGTCCAGGTATCAAAAGCCACTGTTCACAGACGTGTCCGGGAAATGGGCTACAATAGCCGTGTTCCCATGTTCAAGCCACTTCTGAACTCAAGACAATGGAAGAAGCGTCTGACTTGGGCTATGGAAAAGAAGCACTGGACAGTTACAGAGTAATCCAAAGTCCTCTTTTCAGACGAACGCAAGTTTTGTATTTCATTTGGAAGTCAATTAAAATAATAAAAGGCTTGCAATATTTCAGTTGATTTGTAATGAATCCAGAATGTATTACATTTTCATGTTTTTTAATTGCATTACAGAAAATGAAGAACTTTATGACAATATTCTTATTTTCTGAGACAGTCCTGTAAATCTTCTGTCAATGAACGTCCTTGAGAATCCTAAACCGAGTCTATTGGTTCAGAGAAAAAACATATGAAAGAAGGCAATTTTTCCTTCCTTTCACTATTTCTCCCCTTTCAAAGCTGATGGGTTCTTTACAAATGCTATTCCCCAAATTACTGTGTTTTTCTGCTTGTTGGTTGCAAATGTACCAAGCAACTGGATTTTTTACTTTTTGTAACAGTAAGATGCCTTAAACATATAATACTGAATAAAATTAAGAAATGATTTAGCCCTTGTAAAATATATTGCAAAGCCTGTTGCAAACAGTAAATTGTATTTGCCAAAACATTGCAAAAAAAGTGATTTAAGCTGTTCTACATTCAAAGCTGGTATCTTGTTTGTTTATTCATCTTTTTTACTGATAGGCACATTAAATGAAAAATGCACTGGAGGTTGTTGCTTCGTATATTCACCGTAATCACCTCCATTCTTGAATTCATTTGTTTATCATTTTTGATCCCCGGCTGTCACATTTTCTCTGATTAGCCTTGTTCTGTTTAAAGGTTAGCACTCAGCAAGAAAACACCGTAAAATGTTAATTATGAGGTGTGTTTAAAAGTTCCAGGGCTTCACTTGTAAAAATAAAACAACCAAATTTATATCAAGTGTCAGTAGAAGGTTCACGGGAGCACAGGGTCGATACACCACACGCCACCTGCAAAAAGCACTGAGTCTCCTCTTTGTGAAGGTGCAGGATAAGAAGCCTGTTGGTTTAAAGCCAAAAGCACGATTCAAACTCCTTCTGTAGATCAGTCAACTTATTCCCCAATGTCTCATTATCTCACAGAGGCAGAGTTTGTCATCTCACTTCTGACCATCGCCGCCATCTTTGACTTTACCAAAGAGCTCCAGGACTTCATTCTCCAAGAGTAAGACTCAATTTGCTCGAAACTCACGTCCAGTCACTCCGACTCGCATGCACGTCAGACGACTCCATGCTTGAGCTCCTGCCTCTTGTTGCTACCAGCTTGCAAACGAACTACACGGAAGAAAGCCTGACTTGGGATTTTATGGCGAAGAGAGAGCTTGAGGCAGCAGGGGCAGGGGAGGAGCTCCAGAGCGTTAAATGCCGCGCCTCCGTCATCAACCGCAGAGAGGAGCGCTGCTGCCAGGTGTATGAGGAGGGAGTCAAAGGCCTCAACACGGGTAGGAGCCTATTTACACATGCAAAACATACATATTCAAACAAAACATGAGATGCTTTTAATTTATAATTGAATTTTCTTGTACTTACATGCTTTTTCGCCATGTTGATGTCTCAGTATGTTTCTCTGCATTTCTCTGTCAGAGCCCATGTGGACCTGTTATGTTGAGTTCTGTTTGGAAAGACTGAAGAGGAGGACAAATGTTCAGGAGCTGAAAGACAATGTGAGTAAATAGTGGAGTGACAAAATGAGCAAATTTTTTGTTAGGACAACTTCTTCGTACTTGATGTGAAACATGTATGAATGCATCACTAATTTTCTGGATATGTGTGTTGGTGTCACAGAGGCAGCAGAGGCTGCTGGGAGTGCTGCAGCGTGCACATGACTCCTCCCTGCTGAGAGAGAGTTATTACAAGAACTGGGTAAGAAAACAGTAGCTGAAATGACCAAAGGCCCTGTGGCAGTGCTGCTTCGCTATGAGCCGTGACTTGTCAGCTGGTCGAACTGAACAAGTTCTGTTTTGTTTTCACGTGAAGGCGAGTCGGTCGATTTACTTGTTCAGAACTTGAAGAAAACTGCCTTCAGCAGAAAGGTTCAAGTTTGTGTGCATTTAAATAAAGCACAGAGCAACAAACATGATGTCCTGACGGCCTTGTGGTTATAAGGTTGTGCCAAATTGAGTCCTTGACCTTCACTCTCTGTTTTTCTTCCCATTCCATCACATGTTGCTCTGAATTCTTATGGTTGAGTTGGGAGAAAACAACTCCAGAAGTTAACATGATCAACCACTGAACGAGCTGTAATAAACTATGAGAGAAGAAAAAAAATCACATTGAATTTTTTTTAACCATTTTAAAGTTGAGTGTCAGGTGCTGAACCATCTGTGGATTCATTTTATTTTTGCAGCATTCAGAAATGAAGAAGGAAAGTAATAACTTCCACTTTGATCTCTCCATACGACCAGCTGCAGATCCTCCTCTTATCAGGAGATGCCGAGGGAGCAGCTGGTGTTGCCATGACAGCCACGCAGCGCTATAGCCAGTCGGTGTTGGTGTGGAGTCTGAGTCTGCAGACGCAAATGCAGCTGGGGTGTGAGGACATCAGCAGGCTTTTCCAGGACGCGCACACACACGTTAATCCCAAGGTACACACACATGCACGCATGCAAACGCACAGTATTTGCCCCGCTGACACCAATCAGCACATTTACACACACACTGAATGTGATTGTCCTGTCGCAGTGTAATTGTTGTCCTTGGATAGAACACACACACGCATGCCACCACCACTGCTGTGTAAGTGGGCCATTTCCTTGGCCCAATTAGCCTCCGCCCCACCACAATAATTTCCTCAAGTGGCTGCTTCTGTCTGTGAGGAGCCATGCAGAGAGGTTAGTGTTGAGGTATAGATGAAACATAACAGCTTTGTATAATGGTGAATGCTGGTATCTACTGAGCCTCGGGCCTTCATGAAAGTGAAGCCAGAGAATAGTTGGCTACTATTGTGCTGGACGTTTCACAAGACTGTGACCCTGAGAACTGGCTGTACAAGGAGGATTACCAGATGCTGCTCATTATGCAAGCCGCTTCCCTGACGAGAAACTCTATTTGTGTTGGGAAATGTTATAAACTCCCATTGTTAGTGTTTGCTGTGTTGAACGATCTGAGGTGTCAAGATTGAATAGCATCGAAGTGCTGATTAATCAATGTGGGATTGTCGCCGAATTCCTTGTTTACACTTTGTCATATATTCTTGCTCTGGGCACAGATTAGAGTTAAAGCCATTTAAACTCAACCGAGTGATAGAAATGTTGCTGTGACACAAATGCTGAGCTGCTGGCTCAGTTTCAACTCTACCGTTGCTTTCTTGTCCTTTAGCTCAACAGTGTCTCCATTTCTTTAACAGCTGCAGACAGCTCTGTGATTTCTGTCCAGTCCCCTCATGAACTCTTGCCAGATTTTTGACTGGAGGTCGAGTGATTGATGGTCAAGCACACACTGAAAGGACAAGCTAGATTCTCTGATCATGCAGAACATGCACCACAAGTGATTATATACCTGTTCAATTAGACTGTACAGACTTTGTTCTTCAGTGTTGCATTACAGACTAAGGTAGAGAAGTGATCGCAGCAATGCTCCACTTCCCCTTCGATTTACAACTTTTTTTGATCAGAGTGAAGCTTGAAAACATCAGTTTTTTTGCACATGCTCATGTCTGTTGAGGAGATTGATGAGCTCACATCCGTCCCTTCCCGCAGGAGAGTCTACCTCTGTGGCAACTGCAGCTGCAGTGGAGTGTGGACAACCAGGGACCCGAGGAAACCGAAGCCATCTTCAAGGTAGAGACCCCCTGTAGTGGCTGCACTCAACACAGTTTCTTCAAATACAGATAGAACTTTAGGTTTGTCCACGATAACAGATATGCAGCTCAGTGAATGCTTTTGCCTCTATGACTGATGTTCGTTTCCACACATACTTATGACCCCACAAAAGTTGGGCATTAAAGATTAATGGCTACTCCATGAAACACTCGCGTCCTGTCTGTAAACATCTCCAAGCTGAAATCTGGCAAGGCAATAACAGCTTCTGGATAAAGATGAAGCGGCGAAGATTAAAAGCGCTTTGTGAACGTGTGGCGTTTTAGATTCTGAAATGAAAATGCCCCGCAGACAGTTTGTTCTCTTGCTTGTTCCCAGAGAGGTCTGCTGTCTGCTGTGGCAGCTGTTGCCATGGAGATGAAAGAGCGTTACCTCGATTGGTCCTACATTACTGGAGGCTACAAGAAAGCCAGGAAGACCTTCATAAGGTAACGGCTGATAAGTTTGGCCCACTCGCATTGTCCTTTAATTTCACTGACGGATACAGAAGGAGGACCTATGTACAAATCACTGCCAAAATCTTGCCAAGTTGTCAAAGTCAACATATCCAACTTGAGTTGAGAAATCCTTGTTTACATCGAAGGAAACAACTTTCATAACAATTGAAAAAAAAATCTTGAATGAAGACTTTAAAATAATCTGGAAAACTAACTCTTTAGGTAAGAGGAGTCTTTTTGGATCATTGGTCACACACTCTGAAGAGAAAAACACCTGAATCTTGCTGGGTAGATTTTACTTAATTCATGTCCAAAAATATCTTGGCACACTTACAATAATCACTTAAGACATCATTGTTGTCTTGCTTACTTCAAAGTCTCTGTCTTATTTCAAGACTGAATTTTCACTTGTCTTTGCAATTCTTTTGCCGTACTCCAAAGATTCAGCACAGATTTAAATAAAATCTACAGGATGTGTGAGGGGCGCTACAAAGAAGAACTGATTAGGTTTTGGTGGTGATTCACTCATCCAGTCGTCCAAAATGATGAAAGAAGACACTTCCTGAGGCGTATACTAACAGTATGCAGCCAGCTGATTTTGGTTTTCACTCTCTGAGTGCCCCTCTAGTTCTAAGTGTGATAAGATATTCTGGTTTGAGTAAAGAAAAATCTACATTTAGAGCTTTGCGGCGCTGGAGCCAGAAGACGGAGCTGCAAATAAGGCAACGAGTCTCAAGACCAATGTGACAGGGACAGATATTCATTGTTTCCTCTTTTGCAGCCTGCAGGAGATCCGCCCCTTGTCGCGGGCTTTTTTCACCAGAATGATTGAAATCGAGAAGGAACAAGTGAGTGTTGCACGTTGTTTTCCTGCTGCATGTGTGAGCTATCAAATAAACTCCAGTCAACAATTTGGACTTTTCATGAAACTCAGCCAACGGACGCAGACTTCAGTTAGACTCTCAAACATGAATCAATCATTGGGACATTCAGTGACCTCTTGACACTTGTAATCCTGATGTGCCAAGATTGTCCTGATTGTCACAACAACTTCGTTCCCAGGAGGCGCCAAAGATGAACAACCTGAGAAACTACTACGAGAGGGCACTGCAGGAGTCTGGCACCTCTGACGATTGTGAGTCTAGTTTCAACTGTTTTTAAAGAATAAGAGACAAGATGTCATAAGAGCAAATTAGGAAGGTTTATTTACAGTGCCCTGTTAATAAGAAGGGCAGAATTAATTTCCATGTATACATCCTAACAATAGAGAGAAGATTTGACCCCCAGTTGATATAAATATGTGACAAAGCAAAATACACAAACATTTGATCAGATGACGACAGTTTAGACACATTCACAGAGATTTGAAATAGTCTGGTTTCTGGGCCAAATAAGTGTGTCAGGAATAAAAAGGAAAAAGCCTTTTTTGGCATTACGATTTCAATAAGGCCATTGTTACCATCCTGCGCTGTTCCCTGTGTTATTTATATTTCTATCTATTTTTTTTTTAAGATCTGTGGCTGCAGTACATCCAGGAGGAGCTGGGGCCCCTCGGGCAGCCACAGAACTGCAGCAAGATCCACTGGAGAGCCATGAAGTGTCTGGAGGGGGACAGCGTGGAGAGATTCATGTCCAAATACACTTTGCTCCAGACTGGGCACTTATGAGTGACCCAGGATTGTTTGACAAAGCCTGCAAGTTCAGAAGTACGCCGCGCAGCTTGTCGGATCACAGATTGAGAAGTTTGTTCTTCATCACAAATAAACCTGCTGACTCCACATGAACAGCTGCAACTAGAAATATTCTCATGTTTTGTTTCTTTGAGACACACGTTTAGATTTTTACAGCTTTGAGTGGTTGACCTAGAAAGTTGGGGCTGTGTTTGTTGAGGACAGTGCTGCTTTTGGGAGCAAATTCCCATTTTTCTACTTGACATAAATCTGCAGATTGTGCATGTGGAAAAAAAAACAGTCACCGACTCATCTCTGTTTTGTATTTGGGATCCTTGTGACACAAAGGAAGCACATGTGTGGACATAAAAACCCCCAAATCACCTTTTTAGGGATGGAAACATCGGGCCAGGAGTTCTTGCTGACCTTCCACTTCTTTATATCGATATCGGTTGGTACAATAAACCTGGTTTTACAACCTAAACATGGTAGAAAAATACTTATTTTCAACCAGTATTTAGTCACACCAAATGTCACACTTTTAACCAACAAAATGTTATTTTTTGACACAGCTCATAAATATGAAAGTCTTAGTCTTATTATGGGATGGCACCTCCAATCTTTATAAGATTTGTAAGGACACTTAAACTTGTTTTTCTGAAGCAGTGGAAGCTCAATGGCAGTTATGAGGTAATTAAGTGTTGAACTTGCAGATGTGGATGACACACTTGTCTTATGACCTAATGTCGTCTAACCGTTGATTGAGACAGTCGGGGGAACATCACATCGTCGTTTGAGGGAAGACGAGATAACGAGATTTCTCTCTGAAATGTCATGGAAAAACTCAAATGTTTTTGCTAAGATCTCAGGCGGCCAATGAAGGAAGTCAGTGCAATAGATGGAGCAAAACAGAGAAACACTTAAAAGGCTTTGAGGACATATTTTAGAGTCTAAAACCTGTGATGGGTGGCTGAAACATAAATCCCATTGTGGTTTATGTAAATGAGTTATTTCTTCTAAGTTTGGTAAAATTTTGTTGGACTCTAAACCAGCAACCCAAAAGAAGTCAAAGCAAAAACTATTTGCACACCAAATCTACCTTCATGGTCTTAAAAACTGAGTTTAGAAACAAATGGACTTTGTTACAAGTTAATGGAAAAAAGAGTCAGGTTTTTTCAACTCGTTAGAGTAAAGACAGTTAGTCCATTTTTGTTTTTGATCCCGCCTACATGGAAAGTTAATGTCCCTCAATGGGGAAAAGAAAAAGCCTGAAGCTCCTGTGAGACTTTGTTCGAGTCTGTTCAATCCGTCCATGTTTCTCTATGTCAGAGGTTGCTAGTGTTCACCACGTCCACACCCCCAGGCCCACCTGTCCTCAGAGCTTCTTGAAGAGGATGTAGGTGAGCAGCACCAGCACACAGGCAGACAGCAGGCCGATCACACACTGGTGGATGGTGATGATGTTCTCCAGCACGTGGATGCGCTCCTCCATGGCACTGGTGTGTATGTAGTCATAAATGGAGGCCCCGATGCTCCACACTGCCCACACGGCATCCACCAACGCCTTCATGGTGGGAGAGACCATGGAGTGGGCCGCCTGTGGCCGGGCGCCTGCCGCATCTGCTGCCAAAGCACCCCGCTGCACTGGAGAGAGAGAGGGAGGATGGTGATGCAAAAGGAGGAGAAGAGTGTGAGGGAAAATTAAGCAGGCAGAGTTACATCTTCGAAACAAAGGAGAGTGTTTGATTGAAAAAGTCTGTTGCTTTTTAGTCTGTTTACTGTCTTTTACTTCAGGGGGGAACATGATCAATAATTATCTTGTTGCTGCTTCTCTTGTGTGCTGCTCCCCACTTTACCAAGAGGTAAATATTGAACGTTTTGCTGGTCTTCAATAAGTGGTCGGTTGGTATAAATGTCCGAATGTCTAACTATGAAAGGTGAAATTAAACTATATTGGCTCTAAAAAAAAAAAGAACCACCCGTTACTGAATCAGGTATTATTCAGTTTTGGGGTGTCAAACACACAGCTTGTGAGTTTGGCTGAAAGTGTCTCCTGACCTGAACACTCTGACGCCTCAGGATTTGTTAGTGCTGGGATTCTGCCTTCATAATTCTATTAATTATGAATGAGTTTTCCTTGTTTGTGTTTACCTGCCTTGCTTTACCTGACTCTGTTGTCCTCACTGACCATCAACGCATGATGACATCATGTCAGCAATAATAAACTTCAGTGAACTGGAAAGACTTGTAGGCCAGGTTATCAGAAACTTTTAAAAGCACGTTCTGTAAATGTTAAGCTGAACTTTTAACAGAAATGAGGACCCTGTGGGGTGGGGTGGGGGTTGGGGAGGCGGTGTTAAACAGAGATCAATCCGCTGACATTGGACCAGCTGTGACGAACACGTTCACGAATGAAGTCCAAACTCACCGACAGCTGTCAGACGTTAATGCGACGATGTGGGTGGTGATGAACATCCGTGCTGCTGATGCTGGAGGAGGTTCTGTCCAGTCGATGAGAAGCTGGAGTGTTTTTAACTGGTACCAAGTCGGACTATTTTAGTATCAAGTTCACCTTTGACAAACGGACTGATTCCGATCGGAAGTTTCAAAACAAAGATTTTCCTCGAACGTCTGGTCTGAGTGACAGACGGACACGTGACTTTACAGAGGCGAAGAGGAAGATGTGCAGCGAGCTAAAAAAAAAAAAACACGCAGCAAAGGCGAGGCGACTTCAGGGTCACGTGGTTTACTCGGGACTAAAAGTTTGGCTCCGCTTTTATTTAGGCAACCGAAACCTTTAATTTCCGGCATCGTTGCGGGCTTTGGTCTACAGCTGACTGCCAAGTAAGAGCGTCACAAGTGGGGCTAAACGCGAAGCAAGACCCCCAGAAAATTGGACAACAACAATAAACAACGACCCCCGAGTGTGTGTGTGTGTGGGGGGGGGGGGGGCACGATCTACGCAACATTTAAAAAGCAACTTTAAAGAAGTAAAATTGAACAATGACAAAAAGTAGAAAAAAGCAGTGACAAGTTGACAGAAAAATGAATGTGCAATTTACGAGTGGAGTACAAAAGAAAAAAGAAAGAAAAATTAAACATGTAAAAGAAAAAAATAATTGGAAAAAATAGAAATAATTTCACATTGAAAGGTAAATTAGAAAGTATAACAAAATTTGTAGGAAACGTGGGGTGTGTTTCATCAAATGGCCCAGACCAATGCCTGGAAAACTGAATGTACCTTAATGTGCCGTGTGGGCAGTGTATTATAAAAAGGAACTGGAGCGCCTCCTTTTAAAAAAATGCAAAAACATGCAACAACAACAAAAAAAAAACACGCAGAAAGAGATAAGAAAAGAAAAAAGGATTAAGAATGAGAAGATAGAGAAAAAGGCAAGTTAACAGCGGAGCGGAACACCGACGGAGAGAATCCAGATGTCATGCTGTAATTACCACCTGATGTGCTGCCACACGTGACCACAGTGGAGGAACTCGGTGAAACAATGCGGGCTGTATATTTGACACATGGTTGTAATGAAGTGCCATGACGGCCCGCTGCCACCAGGGGTCAGAGACATAACGAGGGAGGCGTGAGGGACCCGGGATGTCTGTCGCCTCCCGCGCAGCATCGATAAAAGAGGGGAACACCTTGAGAGAGCCGCAGACGAGCCGCCCGGAGCCGCCGGAGATGCAGCTGATCGAGCGCGGGGCGGGCCCCGAGCGGCGCATGTGGACGGCTAAGCCGGCGCACGGCAGGAATGTGTGCAGTTGGGCAAACACACATGCTCGGACATTATCACTCTGTGGAGTGCTCTTGGTCGTTTGAAGTCCTCCCACAGTCTAATTGAAAAATCCGGGGCAACTTTGCTGAGCTCCCCGTCGGAAACCTATAATTGGAGGCGAGCCAGTGACGCGCTGAAAATAACCAGGTTAGCGCTCAGTACCGGTCCATTTTGGGGAGGGCCCAACACAAGGGCGCAGCACCATATATCAGCTCCTTCCAGCTGTTTGGGAATATCCTGCTCTTAATATCGAGGCTGCAGCATGGCAGGAGCAGCGGCAGCAGCACCGGCGGCGCGCAGCTCTTTCCTCGCCCCTCTCTCCAGGCTGGATATTTTTGGGTGACTGGCTGGCTGCTGGGTGGTGCGCACCGAGGGGGATCTCTCTCCCACTCTCTCGGTGGGAAAATGTTTCTTTTTTTGAGAGGGGAGGGAGGGCGGTTGGTGGGAGACTGGCACCAACCGCGACACTGTTGCGTCTGCACGGTTTTTTTCTCTCCCTCTTTTCGTGCAGACGGGAAGAGCTGGGCCAAGCGGACTGTCCGACTTATCCCATAAAGAAAGAACAATTGGCCTCCGCTCCACGAATGGATAATCTTGCTCGAATTTAGGATGCGTGCTACACCAGGCGATCACAAGGTACTTCTGCGATTGGGAGGTGCGGGAGCGTGCGGCGGATGAACGGTGAAGTTCAACTTCGCTTGCAGACGTGATCTCCTTCAGGCTGCCAGACAACTACCCAGACGGTCGGCGGGTGGTTTCCCTTTTTTTCCTCTTTGACGTCGAGTCTCCATGTGGCTGCGGGATGCTGACACCTGCCCGACACGCGGGTAACAAGACTTCTGCAAACACCAACAGGCTGCGGGACAACGGGTACGTATGAATCAGCGCGTCTGCAGATTAGACCCTCATCGCCTGGCGTGGCAGGGAGGGCGTGTAGTCAGGAGGCATTTACAGGACCAAATGGTGCTTTTTTTGTGGAGTTCCCTTTTTTTTAATGCAGTCCCTCCACGCTGGGACTGATGGTGAGGATGGTAATGAGGAGGAGGATGATGGAGTGTGTCAGAGGCTGGGTCTTTGCGGGCAAGGTGAGTCCTCATTTCATTCAACTGGCCTACAAAGTCCCAGTTTCTGGCTCATGTGACCTCAAAGTCAAAAGATAAGGCCGGACAGTTCTACCACCAAATTTAGCTTTTCAAACCAGGAGACAGACGGGAGGCAAGAGAAGAATACAAACGAACGGATGCCGGTTGAAAGAAATACATAAATGGATTGTGGTAATAAAGGTTTAAGGTTTTTGTTTTTGAAGATTTTTTTCTCAGAAGGAGAGATTTCAATAAAACATCTGATACAGCAGATGGTCTAAGAACATATTTTTCAATTTTGCGTTAATTTCAGGTCATATTGGGCATAAGAAATAGCATCAGACATTAATGCAACAATAGATTTTAAAGTGTATTTCTTTAGATGTTAGACAAAAATCAATTAAAAAAACAAAACAACCTTAACTACTTCAGCAAATGATGTGATGCAAAGAGAACAATTAAACAGCTGAAAGCACCAAACTGCAAACATATTTGCTCGATAATTAGATTATAAAACATTTGGTTCCCCAATGTTGGAACTTTTAACAAAGTGAATGAGTGAAACTGAAGTGTCACAGTAAACCAAGATTATAGACAGATAAAGATTATTACAGTGAAAGTGGTCCGATGCAACATCTCGACAGTGTCTCCGCTCTTTTCAGCAGGCCTTGTTCTGCTGAACACTTCCTGATAAATAGCTCTCACAACAATAGGTTTTTACCCCCCTCCGGCTTTCTTCTGCCTTGTCAAACATAGGCCAAATTAGGCAAAAAAAAAGAAAGACAGTTAAACTTCCTGGGAAAATCAGTTAGTTTTGTTGGATTCATCTCCTGCTTCAAAGGGGAACACATGAGAAGAATCTGAATTTGCACACAGCTCCGGAATGCAGATGAGCCCGTTTTAACCCCAAAATGCAGCCGTCACTGTGGAGGCCCACCGTTCCCTCTCCACACGGGCTCACCTTGATCGAAGACTAAAAAAAAGATATTTATATAAAAATAAAAGGAGTCAAAGCTGTCAGAAATCACAGTGCCTTTGCTATTATGTTAAACAAGCATGTCAAGCGGGGAAGAAGTTGTTTTGGAGACCTGCTTCTATATCTGTCCTGACCCTCGCATGCTGTACATACCTCACTAATGAATTTAGCATCCTGACACTAGATGCTTTATGTAATTAATAGAGTGGAGAGTCGAGGTGGCGTCCCCACGCTGCAAGTGACACATAGGCAAGACATTTGCTGAAGTATGAGATTTTTTATTTTAAAAAAAAGAACAAAGCACAAGATCTCTGCAAACACAAACAATTGTCCTTTAAATTAAATTAAAAATTTTACTTTAAAATCATGAAGGCGGCTAAATTTCTATTTGGTTTCATTCATTAAATAAACCCTTGATCACAAGATATTTGCTATTTTGGTATCGCTGATCAGTGGCAAGTCATTTGTTCTTACATGTCTGCACCAACTTGGTAATATTAACTATCTGAAATTAGAAGAAATATTCCACTGTCCTTTACGATTAATGTAATTCCTTTCGCTTCAAACTGGTGACAAATGTAGAGTAAAATGTTCCTGTCTTCATACTCCTTGCTAATCAAGTTCTATTGATTTAAAATCAAATCACATCATTGTGTTTCGTCCAGCTCGGGTTGGTTAAGATGCACTCAATCGCTTGATCACCTCCAACGTGGCCCACGACAGTGCAGTGACACATCACAGAAAGCAGACAAAACCACTCAAGCCAAGAGCTCGCCATATATGCTGCGGGAGAGCACAAGAACTGAGGGCCGAGTAAGGGAAGCTTGGTGGAATGAGCCTGGTTTGAATAAGCGGCATAGCTATGGGGAGCTCTGGGAAAGTCACCAAGTGTGCTGATTAAAATTGTGATATTAAACAGTGCTGGCTGCTACTGCCTGCCAAGCCTTTCTCAGTGGCATTTCATATTGTTTAAAAGGCCCGATCGGACTCATCTCGCCACTTGCCGCACAGTGTTGCTTACATCTTTTTTCTCCCCACCACTGCTGTCTCATATTCTCTCCTCACACCATTTGTTAACAGGTTTGTAGCTTGTCTTTTTCTGCACTGGGTCACAAAGTTCAGTCATTTCTCTAAGAACCGGACAATCAGCACACGTGTGTGCTGTTGTGAGCGTCATATAGAAAAACAGCGCAAAGGTAAAAGCTTCAAATTGTGTTTAACTTTTCCATGAAAGCTGAACTTTTAATGAACACATGGTGTGCTCTTTCTCGGAAATTCTGCTCTGAACTCACTCAACCCCCTTAAAAATGTCACTGCAAACCTCAATAAAACTCCGCCATTCTAAATATACAATTCATAAATAGTGGAAAAGCGTGCACACTTTTTTCTCCTGTTATATACCAATCAGGCCCCCCAAAGCATGATGGCCAATCCAAGTACTTGCATTTCCCCAGCTGCTGACCGAACAGATACCAAATGCAGGCACCAAATCGCCTCAGAGGAAGCAGCGAGTGGCATAATTTGATCTCAAAAGTTTGGAATGAGACAGAAAGATTCAGCGAGGGAGGGAGAGAGAGAGAGAGAGAGAGAGAAAAGGCAGCAAGAAAAGTGAGGGACTTTTAGGGGCAGCTGTGTTTTATTAACCCAGTCATAATGCCCCTAAAAATCCTTATTGCTCTTGCAATGGTCAACAAATCTCCTGTTGCAACATGTCGCAGATCTCTGAGCGGCATGTCGGGTTTCACGTCGACGCAGTCTTGCACTCCAGGGCCAGAATGCGACTCAGTGTATCAGGGTTGGTTCCATAGGCCATAAAGAGGCGGTTTAACCCCAATAAAAGCAGCCGCAAAGTCCCAGGGCTCTCAGTACTGCGGTGCACACGAAAGGAGCGACACGCTCTCAGGGGAAGCTGCTGAAATCGAACAGCAACCTCCGTCAAATGTTTCACAACACGAGCGGGTGCAGGCGAGCAGTGCTTGAAACAACATCGTTCTGCAGCAGTTCTGCAAGCCTGTCACTAACAACATGTTTGCACAATGTCCTCCTGTTGTTCGATTGCATTTTTCGCTGAAGTCACCCCCTTTATAACGCAGACAGACACGTGAACTCTCTGTGTCATTTGGGTGTTTTGACATTGCCATTAAGCTTGAGTGGGGCAGAAGGGAGACAAAGGCAGTGGGAACGACAGGTAGGTTGACAAAGGAGATGAGCTGGCATGCAGGGAAGCCACAAACAATTTCAGAGTCAGAAGATATACAGTATCGCCTGGCAGAAATGCAGACAGACAAATGGGAGTATGAAGAAAAATAAGCAATGAAACATCTTAAAAGGACGGTAGCTATACAGTGAGCTATAGAAAATGGCAATCCGGAGGACGGAGTGACAGGAGTAGTCAGGCAGCGGACAGCGGGCACGCAGGCAGAAAGCAGGACAAGGAGCCTGCGAAGGACTGGGATCCAGGCCCTGGGTGTGGTGTGGTGGGGTGGGCTGTCATGGCTGGAGAGCGGGTGGCGTGGAGCTCTCAATGTTGGCGAATGAGTCATCGGAGGGAGCCTATTCTGTCGAGTTCCCTCGTGGGACGGCCACCACTGAGGGAAGGAAGAATCCTCTTCACGCCTAGGAAAACAGAGAGAGAGAGAGGGGAGGGGAGAGGGAGTGAGGAAAAGTGTGGATGATGACTCAGGGCCACGAACCACATGGTGATGGAGAAGGGGAGGGAGGAATTACTCATCAGAGCATGTGGAATCTCATACCGCTATCACAGGACTGACAGTGTGCTTCCCTCATGGCTGCTGCTCAGCTGCCATCAATCCCCGAGGCACCAGCTGAACACTGGTCAGCCTTTACCAGCTGAAGAACCCAGCGAAGGTGGGGATCGGGTTGATCCGGGGGTCAGACCCTTGAGGCACAAGAGGTTTTTTGGAAACGCTGTCAGTCTTGCTGGGTCTGCTCCTGTTGGGGTGGCACCGGGCCTCTGACGGTGATAAATTGATTCTTTCACTGAAACTGAGCCTACTGCATTTGAGTTGAGTCAGTCTGCCCAAATGTTTTCAGCTTTCTGGTGTGACTGAAGAGCGCATGGTTGGAAATACTGCGTTGTGTCTCTATCTGACTAAGACGCTTCAGTTAAACTTCAGCTTGCCTCCCTGATTAGCATACCACACACTTTCACCTTAACCACCACAAATCTGTCCGCCTGCATTTGATCTGATCAGGTAGATCAGTAAAGACGGGGAGCGGTGACTTCGACTGTTGCAGAACAACAGGGGGAAAAGATGTGATGGAGGAACTCAAATGCATTAGATATTGTTATAATAAAAGAGAGGTTTCACAACTGATATCTTGGTTAAAAGTGAGTAAAGTGACATTTGCCTTTCTATAAGTATTCGTTTTTTAATTTAGCTTTCATGTTGGAGAGTTGGGGGCCCGCATGCATGCACCCACTTAAGCATATATGAGAGACATGCATTGGCTCTTTTTGAATGATGACTAAGTTCGTCTTATCTGGTCTGCTTGGGACGGTTTTCGTCCAGCCTTGGCGTGTAACTGCTTGTCATTCTAACATGACCAGAAACTTGTGACATTTGGCTAAAAACCTGGCATACAGTGGAGGACACTGAGGTGATGCCGCACTCACCGCAGTGCCGTTCTGATGCCACATAAGCCTACAACGCAGTTTACCTGTCACTCGGTCTCCCACGGTGTCACCGTTTTAACTTGTTGATTGAGGGCATAAAAACAAGAAGTCACTGTTGTAGGGCTTGGTGGGAGCTGCAGGCAAGTGGGTCAAAAAAAAAAGGATCTCGTAACAGATATAATATCTGATGGAAATGCTCCAAAACCATGTAGAGTCGAACCGAGTGAAGCTGAGTTGGTACTCATGGAAAAGTGTGAGATGTCTGACTGACTGAGGTTTAAAATAAGTATGTGAGGTAAGATCGAAGTATTTCAAAACGACAGATTTACATCAGTCACTATATGTATTTAGCCTCTAAATTACAGCAGCTTGCTGAAGGCTGCGTCGCTTGTGCTCCAAATTAGGCAATGCTGTCAAACTATTTATTCGCTGAAAGTTTTGAGAAAGTGAAAATGGTGTGATGAGTTTGTGTCTACGAGGTGACACTTTGGGTCCAGGGGCTGCTGCTTCTTCTCCTCCTGTTTGGCTCAGCTTACAGAACAGCTCTTTCATGGCTGTAATCCATCTTAGCAGAGATAAATGCATCACTACAGCGAGCTTGGGGATGACATGGTCGCACGGAGTGATGACACATCAGCGAAAATATGGGTGAGAGGACCGCAAGCAGGAAAGTTTTTTCTTCATCGACTGGGCGGCTGAATCTGAACAAGTCCTTGGAAATGAGTTGTGGTGAATATGTCATGATGGCAAAAGAAGGAGTCAGCAGGAAGTCGGCGCTTGTAAAACAAATGTGACACTGCATACGAGCTACTTGTGCACCTGTCACCCCAACATTTTTTTTTCATGTGCCACAGCTTCAATCTATTAATAAATGGCAAAAGAAACACTGATGAGTGTATCCTGCTGGCATGATTCAACAGGTGATATGTAAATGCCCATAACACCAGCTTAGGCCTTCTCCTCCTGATGGCGGCACAGAACCATATGTGCCTCTTACTTAGGTTGCCATTTGGGCGTGGTCTGAAAGCACTCCAATGGCTGTAGAACCACTCAAATCCAGAGCAAACAGTGCAGACAAAAGCGCGAGAGCGAGAAAAACTGGAGCAGAGCTTCCCTGTGTGGATCCCTCTAGCATAGCACCCCTCTTTAAAAATGAGAATAAACTCTCCTGACCTGCTTTTAGCCAATCAGCCCATGACAACAATCTCTGGTATGGCTAGAGTAAATACAGAGGGGTGTCATCTGCTATCATCTATCTCTCACGGTCTTTACCCGATTATTCTCTGTTTTGTAGATCACATTTCAGAAAATACCACAACCTCTAAAGCGCTAATCAGAAAAAAATCCCTGATAATCTTCAGTTTACTGTCTCAGAAAAAATGAAAGCATCTGAAGAAGCCAAACAATGAATTATTCTTTTTTTTTTATACGAATACAAAAGACAATATTTAATGAAAAATTGACCTGTATAGCACTTAAGCAGATGGGATACAAAATTCCCACTCGACAAAACAATATTTTCAAATCTACATTGAAAAATGGTAAATAAATAAGGACTACAGTAAAAGCTGCCAATCATCAATACTAGGGCAAGCTGTGGATGTAAAATTGGAACTTTAAACTTACATTATTTCTGTTCATTAATTCAATCAACTAACATGAAAGTCTTAAATGTGGATTCATTAGAACTTCTGCAGGTTTCCTGCTGCAGCCTCTCTTTTGGTCACGTCATGGATTAACGCTGATTAGATGCTTCCAACACGCTGGTAGTTTTCCTAGCAACTAATTTACACATGAGCCCTGTCTCAACTAGCTTAGACATTCCCTAAGTTAAAATGAAGAACCAAATATAGTAATCTATTAGTTTGAACCTCGACAGGCCCTGACACCCTCGCACTAATGGATTTACAAGTAGCTGGCAAAAGTAGGCTCTAACCTTACAGATTTGAGAAATCTTCTCACTGACTCCAGCTTCACACAAACAATCTCTGTGAGAAACTTAGTCCAGTTGCCACTTTTGAGAGGATCTGGAAACCAAAGGCTGCAGCAGTAAATAAATAAAATAACAAGACGGAGCGGCGTGCTGCGGGCAGATCAAGCTGTAGGAGGACCAAAAGGTCAAAATAAACACCACATACAACTCTCAGACTTCAGCTATAGGAGGAGGTGTGTCACTTTTTCTTTCATGCACATTTCAAAATGAGAGCTATAGACTTGTCAAATCAGAGCCAGGTGCACACAAACGCAGGCAGCCAGACACATTAACTCTTCACCTCTTAACCCCCCCCCCTCAGCCCCCCCGTTTCTTGCTGATTGCTCTTTATGCGGCGTGCATCCTCGTGCTCACAGGTTCCTCTGCACCAGGTTGTGCCAAGTTCACTCAGCAGCCGCACCTCATCTTGCACTGTTTATCTTTGTGATTATGTTTGAATATACTGTACATAATCAGAGTGCTGTTCCATACGGTGCCGATGTTTGTATTGTGAGAAACTATTTGCTATAGTATGAGGAGGAATGCTGCGGCGCTCCAGTTCAGCCAAGATGTTTAGAGAAGCCACCCCACCCCCTTTCTTCCCCTCCTCTCTATTCTAACCCGCTGATGACGGCGTTGGTTTCCAGTTGTTTTCTGGCTATTTGGGGTCAACGATGCATGCTGGCAGACCTCGTCGGCACTCTCTCTTTGCATTGCATAAATCTGTCGAAGACTGAACTCGGCTCAGCATTTGTGTGCCCCAGTGTTGAGTAACAATGAGCTCCGCGGTGCGATTGGCAGATGTTGGGTTTTGGTGCTGCAGATACAGTCATGCCACAGTGTAGAGTCAGCAAGCCAAAAAGGAGTGCATGTACTTATGTGTGAAAGGGTTGCGGAAAAGCTAGTTTGTTTTGGCAGAGGGCTCATTTGCCAAAGAAACGATCCAACAGCCAAATCTCACCAAACAAACCCACAGCACCGTGTTTCATCCATTTCGTTTCCCTCTGAATTCGGAACAGAAAAGGGAGACATTTTACTCCTCGCACACCACCTCTTCGCAGCTCTCCCATGAGCTCTAATGGCGAGCTGCGGTAGGCCGGTTTCAGTGTGGCGCTCAAAGTAAAAACAGACAGCAGTGGAGGTAAGCTGCTGTTTCCCCAAACTTCTCAGTTACATTTGCTGTCAACAAGAGAATGAAGTAAACATTTCAAGATAATCAGGGGCATGACAGAACCTCATGGCTGCTCTGATCTCTTTTCTTCTGCATGCTGTGGCAAACTCGCAGCTCCACTGTGTAGCCCGAGCCAAGATCCTCTCGTCCAGTGGGCCCGTGGTGCCAAGCTTGGCTTGAAGGATATTACAAAAAGGCAATACACATCTTCCCCCCCTAAAAACCCTCTGCCATTGGAGAAACGAGGTTTTCTGCCTCTATCGAAATCGTCAGTGGAATTTCTTTTTCAAGCCACTTGGAAAACATCAATTGCTTCGTCTCTAGGCCTTTATGTTGGCATAACCACCAGTCGTGGACAGTGTGATCCTTCCACAGTTGGTTTCCAGCAGAAAGGGCAATTGTGCACGTTTTTATATCCTTTACGCTTGGGTGTTGTGTGCAAGTGTTGTTATTCTGCTGTGCACATGTAGAGCTGAAAGGTCTGTGAAATATCAGCATCTGCCTCCTTCTTCTCGCTGCGACTTTTCCAACCGCCATGAAGACCAGACAGAGCTTGTATGTGCACCAAGACATACATGTGTTCGAAGGTGTTGAAAGAAGAATTGTTTGATGCTACCACCAAAAGAATTGGGAGCCACAATGTGACCAGGTGGCCCAGGGCAGCCCAAAAAAGGGCCTTCTTCCTGGAACTCCCTCCCCATTTATCGGGCACAGCGGCACGGTCTCCCGAAAGTGCATGGAAATATGTTACATTATCCTACGTATCCCAACTATTCAGACGTGTTCTTTTTTTGCGTGGACTGCTTTCCTTTTTGCTCCTTTAAGCGTCTTGTGTTTTCTTGTCATACTTTGCTGTTTTTGTGCCGACTCATCTCCTCGGCATACGGGATGAGTTATTTTGGGCAGCGTTGATGCTTGGCTGCAAACAATGTGCCTGACATGCAGTGTGACTGCATGCAAGAACACTACTAATATACATTTTTTTCTGCCACACTGAAGGTGAAACACAGCTTATGTCAATCCAACACTTTTTGATGTTTCTTTTTTTTTTTTAGGCAACGCACCTTTCTTTAAAGTTTTTCTGAAGGCAGCACTTATGTTCTCGCCCAGGACGAGATAAAAGCTCATCACCACGATGAAGCACGCTGCCAGCGTGATGCCTGATGCTACCCTGTCAACAATGTCGGCATGTTCTCAGCAAATCATCCTTGCAGATGTTCGTGTTTGCGTGATGGTCAACAGGTATGGTGAGCCTTCGCTGCAGCCTGGGAACGATCATTAGCTCACTGTGGCATCAAGAGTTATTTTATGCCTGCTAATAAAGTTAACTCACAATTTAAGACAAGTTAGGCAGAAAAATAAAGCTTGGTCTTCCTGCAACTGGATCCAGCAGGCTGCATGTTTAGACACTGCTCCCCTCTCATCACCTCTAAAGTGCATTGTTCACCAGAATATCTAATCTTTTTTCACTCTCAAACTTATGAAATAACTATTTGTGATTCTTATTGAACCAAATCTCCTTATTTTTTTGTCTGGGAAAACAGTCTTTCTACCATTTTGTTTCCTTGAGTTTTCCAATCAGTAATTCATCCTGCTCAAAGCTTTCCTGAACCAAAACATGTCAAAAACTTTTGTTTAGGTGAGATTAAATATAATTGGGTTATAATGTGCTAATTAGTGAGGTTGAAATGTGCTTGGAGACTGATGATATTGCTTTTGGCCTGAGTCACACTCTGCCGTTTCCCCATCTCAAGTATGCGAAGTTAACCATTAGACTGTGAGCTTACAGCACTCCGACACCAGAACTGTTACAATCCAGAGCAAATACTGAAGACAAAAGATAGCGGGGCAATAAAAACTGGAGCAGACATTTCTTGTGTAGATCCCTGCAGCACCCCTCTTTAAAAATGGGAATGAACACTGCTGACCTGCTTTCAGCTGATCAGCCCGTGACAACAGGCTTTGGTATGGCCACAGTAAATAAAGTGGAGAGTAATCAGCTACAATGTTTCTGTGGCAATAATATGCCTGCTATGTCATACATATATACATGACTCTGTGATAAATAAGATGCTGGTATTGTTCAGGGCACATTTCTTGAGCTGAAAGAACTCATGTATGTGCAGTAAAAACTGTTTGTGGGAATGTATGCATCACTCATGCTGCAACTAACAATTATTCTAAATCGCTATTCACGTAATTTCCTTTAATTGTTTGACTCTTGTCTATCTACTTCTATCTATCTCAGAGATATTCATGCCGGTGCAATATACTCATGTACACACACACACACACACACACACACACACACACACACACACACACACACACACACACACACACACACAC
>JASSRZ010000074.1:4380607-4391480 GCA_032164315.1 Malacoctenus gilli
ACACACACACACACACACACACACACACACACACACACACACACACACACACACACACACACACACACACGGAGGGGGACCTCCCCTTTAGCAACCCCTGTTTTTCCGATGGCAGTCATGAGTAGCAGACGGTTTTGCCATCCCGCTCCCAAAATAGCTGCCAGTTAGCACAGCCAGGTCAGATGGTTTTGAAACATCCATGGCAAATTGTGCCGTTGTGAACGGGTGGAGGGGCCAACAAGTGTGAGAGGTGGCCATGGGTGGACCTCAAGTTGAGGTTTCTCTCACACTTAGGTGACAGTGAGCATTGGGGAACAAAAGGGGGCAAAGAGGGGCATTGAAAAACTGGTTGTGTGATTGGAGGCTCACGTGCAAGCAACAGGTGTGCGATACACCACTGCAAATATTTCATCTTGTAAATCCAAAGAGTTATAAAGTCTGCTTTCCTAAGGCTTGACCCCCCCCCCCCGTGCTCCTTGTGCACTGCAGCAGTTTTATGGAGTTTAACCATGAATGAGATGCAAAGATGTCATTACCCCGATGGCATCAATAAAGTCACTTCATTTTCTTCATTTTAGCATTTAATTCATAACCTTGCCAAAGCTTTTTCCACATAACCTAAAAAATTGCCCTCAGATGATCTCCGTGTTGCCTTTATTTTACGTATCTAAGCTAATCGCCGTATGTCAACTTCCCATTTCCCCTAAAGGTGGGGAAGGGCTAAATCTGCAGTTATCTGAAGAATAGGAAAAGATACCTTTTAAAAATATGTGAACTGAACTAGGCTGCTGCTACAGAGTTGGGGTCTCAAACACTTTTTGGTGAAGGGGCCACATTTGTCTTCACTCGATCACAAATGGGCTGCAGGGGAACGATCGTAGCTTCAAAAACACTACTACTAAATTTGCACATTGGCTTGAGTGTGAAAAAGAACAAGTACATACAGACGACATTTATATCTGATGCACTGAGGGGGGGAACGAAAGTTAAAAAGGTCAGACCCCCTCACAGGCTGTTTTTGACAACTGTGAGAAACGCTCTCTTCCAAGACAGTAGTTTCTACTGATGAGTGTGGTGGAGAAAAGGCTTCTCCGTCCACCAAACACAACCCAGAAGCTTGGGTTTCACACAAGTGATTGGTTGTGTGCAGGATTTTGAGGGGGTTTCCTTAGTCAGAGCTCTTGATTGGACACACCTGTCAATGAGTCGCTTTGGTGTGCGTGAACTTTGCGGTGATTTGTTACGAAAAGCCATTACTAAATGAGTGTGAAAGTGAAATGAGGGGCTGCAGCACCTCAGGATGTGATGTGTAAAAGCTGCAACGCTGGTAAACAAACACAAGCAAACAGTGGTTCCTAAGAAACCAAGAGGCAACCCTGTTAGATTCATTAGAGTTTTCACTGAGCAATCAGAACCATAACAAATGCGACTGCACACATCAACTCATAGAGATTTGCTGACAATTCTACAGGCCGTCTTGAGCAAACACATGCACCATCTGCTTTAACTGATGTGGAATAGAAGTCACTTTTTGGCCATGCTAGCGCGGTCCATCTGTGGAAAAGTTGGCTGCAAGTTCAAATGATCTGAATAAGGGAGATAAAACCAGCAGATCGATCCAATCGCATATGGTCTCTCACAAGCAGGCGTTTGGCATATTGATTCATCAAAAAAGTAGGACATAGCTTGACATGGCAGGGTGACACGCAGCTTACTTGACTTAAATGCACCAGCCCTTTCTAGTCTGAGCCGTTCACCCTCCCTACGTCTCTTCCTTCAGGCACCAACCGTGGTGAGAACGTGGTGAGTCACGTTGGAACAAAAAGGCCCATTGAACAAACACACATGCACACACACACACTTGCGCGCGCATGCACGCACGCACGCACACACAAACTCCTGATCAACTGTAGCCCAGTCTGCCTTTTAATAACCCCCCCCCCTCACCCCCGCCCTTTTAATCTCCAGGCAGAATTGCACCAGATCAAGCCAATCCATTTGCCGCTCAAGGATCAAGTCACCACACTAGTCACCACACTAGTGCTGCTCCGAGAAACCATCAGGAGCTAAACCTCTCGAGGTCTTCCCACCACATCACAGAGCCTGCTGCCCAGGCCCATGATTGTCTGTGCATCTGTGTGCCTTTGAGTCTGTTTGTGTGTATGTGCTTATAGGTGTGAGAGAAAGAGAGATGAACAAAACAGAAAGCTGGATCAAAAGACTGAAACCAAGCAATACCAAGCAAACCAAAATCTATTTGGAAGTCCTGTGACTTCCCTCCTTAAACATGTCTAATGTTGCCTGTTTGTGTCCCACATGCCGCATCGTCATGATCACTGGCTGACCTTGCGCCTGCGCTCGGGTTTGTCCCACTCATGTTGAGAAATATTGAGTATCCGTAGGTCACTACATTTCTTCCAAAAAGTGTTTTTCCTATTTTTTATTTTTATTTTCCTGTTCTGTTTTTCTAGCAATATTTAATTCTGGTAATACATTTGCAAAATGTTGACATGTTGCCTTCTAATTTATATTTTGTTTCATTGTTTTGAATTAAACTCTGCCTTAAAGTACCCGTTCAAAACTCAAAACAAGCCTCAACAGGCAAACCCGGATTTCTTTTGATCAGCTATAATTTCGAAAGGTGCTAAAAAAAAGTAGGGAAATTAATGAGCATTTTTGCTGAACAACAGACTTTTATGGTTCTTAGACAAAATATACATGCAAAACCTTTTTGCCCCATCTCTAAAATTGGAACAACTACAGCGCTTTCTTGCTTTCTAAAATTATCATCGATTCATTTGATAAGATAAGATAAGATAAGATGGCCTTTCTTAATCCCACAGTGGGGAAATTCAGGTTATGATCTGTCCAAGGTTACAGACGTACAAACAGAGAGATGACATACAGGGCAGGTGGATGTTGGTTCTTTATTTGGAGTTTGTAAAATTTTAGTCTCGTGTGTACCTCTCAGAAAGACATAGACTCACACAAAAGATTGTAACCAAAGAATTGACAGTTCCTAAAATATGTGAAGTATTGCATGTAGGTAGCTGAAAATGTGTCTATTTACAGCTTTACATAAACATATAAATTGCTCAGGAATAAACAATACAGGGAGCTTTGCCATGCATAAAAATATTATCAATAAAAAATTTCAGATAGGTGCTGTGATCATTTCTGGTCTTTGGTGAAAAAGAGTCAACAATCCATTTGAGTTTCATTGATTTTAGAGTCATAATACTAGTAAAGAACCATATGGAAGTGATAGCGTTAACAAGTTTGTCAGTTCTCAAGTTAATGAAGACCGAATCTGCCGGCAGCAAAATCTATTTACAGATAAAAAGCTTAACCTTTTTTTTAGTCCTGCAGTTTATCTTTCATGTTTAGTGTGTGAGTAATCTCAAAGGACCTCCTGAGTTACCTCCACTTGTTTACCGTGACAGCAGCGTAAAACATGTTTTCTCTAGGCTTTGTGCCAGTATTCACACCAGCCGTCAACAGAGGAGGAATCTCTCCACAGGTCACAGAGTGTGAGTCACACACCAGTGTGTGTGCCATGTTTAGATAGTGATAATAAGTTCATAAAGAGGCAGTTCACTGTCAGATTTTGATCTCATGAGTCTCAGTATGTTGATCTCCTCTGTGGTTTTCTGAGCTGACCACACAGGAGGGATTTTCCATTATCTGTCCTTTGAACCTTTTGAATTTTGAAGTGAAATCACTTCTTCTGCTTCATTCTGAACAGGGTTCTCCAAAGTGACGTCCCATAACTAAATGAGACACAGTGGTGAAGTGAGGCTCCTCTACCTTTCATTTTATCTCACAGCTGAATTCATTTGCCTGGAAGAGCTTCCCCCTCTCTCTCTCTCTCTCTCTCTGCGCTTGGCTGTTCTCTGCAGGCATGGTGGGTCAAGTTCCCAGTCAAAAAGCAAGTACATTATTTAGCACATTTACTTGGATATTGCAACTGTGAAGGCTGGAGGGCAAAATTTATCCCAGGGGAAACTGTGGACTTTTAAGATATTAGGCAATTATTCAAAGTAACAGGCCTTTTATTACCAACATCCTCTCCAGTGGGGGAACCGTCTCTTCATGCCTTTCTGCCGTGCGCTGTCCTGAATACTGAGACTGTTCAAAACAATATTCTAAATAACCCAAAGCCACAAACAAACCCTTTTTGTCATTCTCAAAACAAGCCTTTCAATAGAGTTTCAATGGCACCTTCTCATTACATGTATTAGTAATACAGCTGTGACTCAGACCTTTTTCAGATATTTCACTCAGCTCAATGAACTGTGGCAGCGCAGCCAAACCTGTATTTACACTGGCCATGGCTCAGTGTGCGCACAGCCACACAATCATGATTTAGGTTATAAAGATATGAGTGTGAATCATGTGCCAGGACTTTTTACCTCATGTTATTTCATTTCTTTTTTTGGCCTGGAGTGACTCACTTGTATTTCTTGTCGGTTTGTAATTTGATATTGAATATTTAATAGCTGGAGATCCTTGTTAGAAGAAAAATAAATCTTTTATGCCGAAACACAAATAGAAATGTATGTGTAGGCATTTGTATTTTCATGCAGCACCAATAAAATGTTCTATTCATTTTTTTAAATCACAAAAAGTACAGTACAGAGGTGAACTGACCTAAAAGTCTGTATCTTTTGGGTGGATTACACTGAATTGTAACAATGTGTTGTTGAGATCTTTATGCTATTGATGCTCTATCAGGTGTTTCCTTGAGGGTACAAATGAAAAGCTTTTACTTTGAAAGTTTAATCTGCCATAAATCTCATCAGTGAAAGCTTTATAATTTATCAGGCCTTGCATCTCATTTTGTTTATACTAGATCATTACATAATTTTTCTTTAAGAACTTTGTTTTTAGCTGAGAGGGACACCATTTAACTCAGTAGACATGTTTGCAAAAAGATGGAAACTATATTGCCTACAAAAAGGACAAAAGATTGTTTTATCCTGGACAATGAATGAGCTAAAATAATGTCATTTATACTACAGATTATGGGTGGTTGCAAAATGTAAAAATGTGCCAATACTTCAAAACGGTTGAAAGTAATAGGTTTATATAATCTATGTTTCATTCATGTTTTTCACTGGATAAAAATGTGTTTGCAACGTCACTGTGATGAGACAAGTTATTAAATAGATGCTCTTGGGAGCATCTACTCTGGTGTGTGGGCTTCATTTCTCTCCAACAGGCCGTGGTTACTGTGTTCTGTAGCTTAGTTTATATTTACAAATGCGTACCACAAGTGAATAATGAAGTGCAGCTAACCTTGTGATTTGCTTTCAACATGATCAGCAAAGTTGGATTAATGAATAAGTAATGAATGTTGGAAAATTTCACTCAGACTGAATGTCACAGTGGAACTGCAGGAAGAGCAAAGCGAGTGAACGTTGAGATACGAGTTTGACAGAGGAACACTAAAGCCATGCTGCTATCACAGCAATCGAGAGCTGCCATTGACACCACTGTAGGGGAGATTTACATGGTATAATGTCAGGTCAGCGCTGCATTCACCAAGTCAGCGATCAGTAGGTCCTTTGGGAGTCTGCGAGGCTGACTGTCCATGTTTTCACCACGTTTGCTCCTTGTGAGTCTAAACAGACTTCTTCCAACTATTGTGTTATCTGCAGCACCAGTTGCATCACGTGAATCACTGCACTCTGAATGATGCAGGGCTCTGTGTTAGGATCTAAAATGACATATCTACAGGTGATGCTGCATTGTTATCCGTGCATAGCAGGAACCCGGGGGGGGGGGGGGGTGCGCCTTACAGCACACTAAACAGAGTGCATCACTGGCAGCAATGGGTGTGGTGAGGAGGGGAGCCATGATGGAGGGCACTAATAAGTAAGAGGAGAGCTACAAAAAAATGGATGACTCAGTGTCATCATCACAACTATAGTTCACTATAAAGGGAGTGGGTGACAACCTGTCTCTCCCACACCTGCTCTCCACCCCTCCTGTCCACCCAGGCCAAGAAGCCAGGACGAGCTGAAGGTATCCAGCGATGTTGGACTCCACCGACAACCCATTCAGAACAAGCCAACGCCGTCACGGCATGAGTCACAAAGGAATTTCCCGACACTTTTTTTTTTTCATAACCGAAGACAGTCTCTCTTAGTTTCAGCTTCCTGTCGGAGATGTGTGGCATTGAATAATGTAGGTCATGTGCACCAAGGCCTGCAAGATTCAGCCTCACTACTGGCACACCTTCAGCGTGTGTAATTGTTGGGCTGTCGCTGTATGAATATGGAACCTTTCAGTCAAACCGATATCACAAACAATATTTTGTTTGTACCCTAACTAACTTTTTTTTAGTGCTGTTACACTCGATACTTTCACGCCATGAACTTTAGCTGAGGGGAAGGTACAAACAAAACAGTTTAAGCTCCCCCCAAAAAAGGGAAATCTGTATTTGGACTGTGAAAAAATAAATAAGCAGAAAGTCTGCCAAGTGAAAATCAAACAAGAGATCTTGAAATAAGTAGGGAAACGCTCACATTGTGATAACATATTTTTCGACTTGGAATAAGTAAAATCTACTCTAAGATTTTGCAGTGTTGTGTGTTGCTACTATTCATGAAACACTCCTAAAAACACTCCCCTTCAACCTCTTTTAAGGACAAACGCAATTACACTCAGATCACCACTGTCTCCACAAAACCCGCTCGTCTGCAGACCTGTGTAACAAATGGCATTCTCAACATGTGTTGAGACAAAGACACATGCTTAAACTTTACATACGAGACACTTGAGTGTGCACACACCCTGAGGTGTTAAGTCAACAGATAAAAAAAACAACAGGTATATTCTTTGAGTCATGTACACACACTTTAACAGCATCCAGGCTGTGGAGATCTTGTACTTTCTCTTACAATGAGCTACTTCCCTCCACAGACTGGGTGACCAAATAAGCCTGTGTGTTCGTGTTTCTGTGGGTGTCGCTGTATCTGCGGGCTGTAGGCTCAAGCTATTAAACTAGTTTTAGATATGTGATCTCAGGGGCGATACTTCGGGGGGGAGGGGAAAAAAAGCAGATGCTATTCCAGAAAAGAACCTGCACAGGGGCCAACATACAAACCCTGAGGGATGCCTCTCCAATGCTACCATTTGAGCCATTATTGTAGTTGGCAAATGATATCTAAGCCAACAATTTAAACTAATGCCAAGGACTGCCAAGAAAATCTGATGCGTTATTATCAACACATTTAGTCAGTGTTATGTAATTTCATATTTGGAAGGTTTTTTTCACATTTGTATTAACATTGAATGAATGTGGCCATTCTGTAAGAGTGAAATATAACAAATAGTCGATATTTCCGTCAAAAACTATTTGGGTTTTTGCTGGCTACGTTTGGCTGAGTGGTTTCTTGCATACAGAGGTAGAAGATGAACATGGGAAGAGAACAAATTACAGAAGAACTGAATTCACACGATAAGTGAGGAAATGTTAAGTGTGTGATGAATTGGTGGAGAAGCAGAAGTTTGAAGAGCTGCAAAAACAAAGAGAATTATTCAAAATAAAAATGAGGAAATAAAAGAAGCGGTTCGTGAATAATAGACACATGATTGTTTATAAAGTAAAAAAGGTATGATGAATAATATACTTAAAGAATAACTCTGCAGTTGTTCACAGGAGTTTTATTTGTTTATTTGTAATGAGTTCTTTGTTATTATGATTATAATACTTTGCCAGATATTTAACAAAAGAGCATTTTCCAGCAATAGGTTGTCCAGGAAAAAATAGCAAATGAAATTAGGGGAAGAAAGGCCTCTCACTTGTTGCTAAAAGAGATGACAGAACCATGATGGATTCAGGAAATCTATACACTCAAAGGTGGACTATGTTTACCTCCACACCAGAGATCGCCAGTAATTTCAGAGCTACTGTGTCAAAGCCAAATGTGGAAGGTCGACTGGACCAAAACACCAAAGCAACCATTTTAATATGGCAGAGAGGCAGATTCGCAATGGTGACACATAAAACCTGAACGAAGACGCCAAAACGGTCAGACAAAAAATAACAAGAACAATAAGTCATCTGGAAAACTGTTTGTGAGTCATGGCAGGAAATACATTTTAAAACTGAGGAGGATCTCAACATGAGTCGATACAATTGTTACCAGTGTTCCACTTTTTTTGTTTATTCAAATCAATTAAAGTCTACGACTTAAAAGCGCATGTTAAAATTATCCAGTTGTATTAACTGAATTCAAAAAAAGTAAATATATATACATGCATTTTTACATCCATAAGAGTTCAATTAAAAAAAAGACCACAAGGACACATCATCCAGACCTACCTACTAACAACATCAATTAAAAAAAACCAAAACTGTTCTCCAATACGTTTTCTATGTATTCACCATCAGAAATATCATGAAAAATTCTTTTATTGATATGAAAAATTAGTTGGGATCGACAAATCAACTGTAGGTGGTGTTATTGACATTAGAAAAGCTTGGAATAAATCAATTTTTGTGAGAGGAAAGAACCTTGATTGGAACTCTGCTCTTATTAAATGTTCATTCAATATTCATATCGAATCATATTGAACATACAAAGTAATTCTGAAATATTTTTGTGATACAAAAACTTTGTAGCAATCTTGTTATAGACTAAAAAACATCCACAATCTATTGAAAAGCATCTTTTTTTTTTTATTACAACCTATATTAAACTGAAAAATTTCACACTCAAACTTTGAAATCTGTTGCTAAAATTGGCTCGGCATTGCTTTAAATGACCTTGAGTTATTCCAGTGGAATTCTTCAGACAGGTAAAATATAATTACTTGTAATTGAAATACACTTTTCAACAGGAGAAAGAAAATGGAAACGGCAAAGTATTAAATTTGACTTTACTATATTGAAAACTGATAACATAAATCACCTTTATTCTCAGTTAAATCATATCAGCATATTATTTGAACAACTCCAAGCATTGAATGTGCTGCGATTTTTGCGAGTGAGCTTAACAGCAACAGGTCACCCCCACTTGGTTCCAGCTTGACAGCACAGCACAAAAACATGTATGAATAACATGAACCCATTTGGTTAGTCTCCAACCGGTCTCGCTCTTCTGCTGCACTTATTGAATTGAGTACATCTGAAACGGCTTAAGGCTTTTATCCAGCCAAATTCTTATAAAAAGGAATCTTCTGTCAAATTTCATTCCGTATTCATCAAACCTCAGTTTGCGCCTTAGCAACACTGGAGTGACGCCAAGCACATTTCTCTGAGTCATCATGGAGGAGGGGGAGGAGAAAGAGGAGGTGGCAAGCCCGGAGTTTCCCTCTTCCTCTTGCAGGCGAAGGCCTTGGTCGAGCAGCAACAGGCTGAGAAAATCGTGCTCCATTGTTTCAGGCCTGCTGGCAAAGTGCGCCTTCCCGAAACTCGGCGAACAGCTATCGCACATGGATGGGAGAGGAGCCAAGACGCGGCTCACTTGCAGGCCTGCCAAAGTGGCAGAAAGCTGTTGTGTGGGAAGTTTAGGACTTTTGTAGAAAATTGATGTTCTCTTTGCCTGGCAGTGTGACAAAAATGCCTTCCATACAACCCTGAAAAAGAGCGATACACAAGGTCTTCTTCGTAAAAACTCTTTGAAATGACCCCTCTTTTGTCGAGTTTACAACTATGAAGCCATGACAGAGGGGAGACTGAATGTGCAACAACCTTCAATTATCCTTTAAAACACATTGTTTGCATGGACAAATGACAGCTAAAGACTCTGTGGTTTGGCATTTGACGACATGCTTGCGAGGGGGATCTGAGATGGCAGCGGCGCCTTGGCACGAATCCATCCATGGATCACCTGCCGTTAAGACAGATTCGGAGGGTTTGCGGCCCACACCTGATCGATCGCAGCCCTTACAAACACAGAGTCCGATAACAGAGTACAAATGCAGCAGGTGATTCAGTTTTTCAAGCGCAGTCCACGGCAAAGTTTTGAACAATGTCAGAGTGCCACAAGGAAGGCTCAGAAAGTGCTGGAGGCATGATGTCACCCAGCTGACCTGGGAAGAGAGGGACTGAGGGAAGTCCGGGCATCCCTGCTGAAATTACTGCCCCTTTAAAAGAATCCCAGAAGAAAGTGAAAGAAAATAGATGGAAAGACAGAAGAGGAAACGGACATTGCCAAGCCATGATTGAAAATGATTTCTAGGAAAGTGCCTAAATTTCGTGCAAGGAAACCCAAAAACCTTGTCTTACTTAAATTTCTGTCTGTGTAACAGCTTGTAAAGTGCCAAAGCCACCAGCTGAGACTGTGAGTGACTATCCAAGACAGATCAGAATGAAGTGAAACAGCAGGTCGAGATGTGAAAACTTTATTTAGGGTGCTGGATGAATTGCTCTTTGTCCAGCAGCAGGTAAAAGGTGGAAGAAATGACAAATAAATAATACAGCAGGAGAAAAGAGGCGGTGTGAGCGGCAGCAGTGCAGCTTTTAAGTACAACCCTCCGCGTTTCGGCTCTGTTCAAACAGTCTGCTGGTTCTTGCGTCCTGCTGGACCCTCTAGGCAGTTTTACTGTTTGTTTTCCACTCCGACGTGGGGACACATTTAGAAAAGGGTGACAGCGGAGTCTATTTTCTCCACCTGGAAGCTTGAAACGGACAGGAGGGAAAGTCAAGACTGGTTTTACTCACTTCCTGGAAACGGTAAAGCAAGTGGGAGGCCCTGCTGTCAGAGAAGGGGTGGAAAGAGAGACTGTGTGACACAGTCTGCAGACAAAGAGAGAGAGACGGACGGACGGACGGACGGACGGACGGACGGACAGACGGACAGACAGACAGACAGACAGACAGACAGACAGACAGACAGACAGACAGACAGACAGACAGACA
>JASSRZ010000074.1:4393813-4429616 GCA_032164315.1 Malacoctenus gilli
GACAGACAGACAGACAGACAGACAGACAGACAGACAGACAGACAGACAGACAGACAGACAGACAGACAGACAGACGGGAGACAGATGCCTCTGACCAGCAGATAAGGGATATATATGTAAATGCATGAGTGGGTGTGTTTATTTGCTTGCCTGCCTGTGCGAGAGTGTTTGTGTTTCTCTGGAAAAGAGAAAATGATAGAACGGTAAAGAGCAACATGCCCAAGCCAGGGGATTTGCTGATGCCCACGAAGATCTGCTTACAGCGAGTGCCCCTGCTGACCCCCCCAGAGAGGATACAAGACTCAATGCCAGCACGCACGCACGCACGCACGCACACACGCACGCACGCACGCACGCACACGCACACGCACGCACACACACACAAAAATCCTGGCCACATTTTCTCAGTCGACACAGACATAGAGGATACCAAGGGCACCTGTTCCAAATGTTTGGGAGGTGCAGTTCCAGACCAAGTATGTATACCTATCGAGACAGTGAAAAACACAGCTTGGGGAGTGCAGGTGTGAGTGGATGTGTGATGGAGGGAAAGCGAGACATGTTCCTCAACACCCCTCTGACAGCAGAGCAAAGCCCACACGCATTTCTAGCTGGCTTGCACCGGGAAGATGTGGATCTGCAGATAAAAACAAGTGAAAAATGCGGCACAGCAACCGAGGCCAATGAGGAGAGTGAGTGTGGGAGTTTAAAGGCTTGTTTGAAGGCCTGAAGGGAAAAAAAGGCTGGAGAATAGGTGAGAAAGACACTTTCGAAAGAGTAGATATACACAAGCAAAAGGTTGGAGCAAAAGGGCCAAGAAACAAGGATTCAAGTGCTGAATAAGCCAAAAGTTCTGGTGCAAAACCAAAGAAGTAGCAACAGAACGATAGAAATTTGTTTCATTGCTACAATTTGCCTTTCTGCAATGTTTATGAAGAACCGACCACTCCACTGCATCTAAATATCAAACAATATAGATGATGATCATTTGCTGAATTGCTCTAAATTACATAAGTTAGACCACATGCGATTACCCGCTCAAACAAAAAGGTGTCCAACATCAATCAGAATGAACAACAGTTTCACAGGCATGATGCATTGCCTCAGTGTGCAACATGGATTTATTTTGGGTTGGTGAAAACATGGCAGGAAGCCATGCTTCAGAGAGCAAAAGGGTATTTGATGGAAGATGGTTATGGACCTGCAAAGCGAGCTGAAGGAGAATCACACCAGAAAAAGTTCCACGAAAAAACGATCAAAACTCTGATTACAGGTAATCCAACTTCTGGTGTTCCTTTTTGAGAATAAAAGCCATTCTTTCAAGTCAAGACCTCTCACATTCGCTACACTTATAATTCTCTTTGTTGATAAAATCAGCACACAGAACGATCTTGAGAGGATTCTATTATCTACGGACAGAGTGAGGCTAGCTCCTTCCAGGCTTATACTATGCTGGGCTAATTGGCTGCAGTCTGGTCCTCAAGTTCAACTTGCAGACATGAAAGTAACATCAATATTCTGCCATCTTAAGGGAGAGTGAAGCATAGCTCCACAACTGCTTTAACTATTCCTTTAAATCCAACTTTTCCTGACTTACTTTCTTGCCTCTCTTTGCATGTGAGCCCAGCTGGGCTCACATTTGCACATGCTTTAGAACCACACTGTAACATTTCAGCAGTTGACCCTCCTTGACATACTTGGACATGAGTGCGCAGTGACTCAACAACTTTGCTTGCCTATCACAACCATTAACCACAACCGGGGTTGCAGTGCAACAATGGCCACACGAATGTGCATTAAAACAGTCATGAAAAGGTGGAGCTCACAGAGATGACTGAGGCCTCCAAGACAATAAGAAAACCACAAATTAATGACACACAAGATATAAATAACCGGGCATCAATGCGCTAGTGAACACGGTCAAGGTGCAGTGTGCTTGTATGTGGTGTAAAGGCACACCAAAAGTACATGAAACGTATGCATTATGTGGCCCAAACAAATAACTGGAGCTAATTGAGTGTGTGTTGCAGGACGCTTTGCTATAGGGCATAAATATGTAAGGGAACTGATATAGGGAGTGCGTTCAGGCACTAAGACAACAAAAGGAGGAGAAGGAAAAGAAAAAGTGGGACAGACAAGCAGCGATACAAGATCGCGGTTCTCCCCTCATTCTCCTCTGTCTTCTGCTACCGAGGGGAAGCAAAGGAGGTCACCCACACCTACGAGCACTCAATCAACCTACCGGCGACCTTGCATGTCCTGGATACACTTCCCGCTTCCTCTGTTTGCCTGCTCCACTGCCATTTCGCTGCAGCTGATGCCAGGCTACACCGCGAGCACAGAGGTACCGTTCTGCGAGATGCACGCTCATCTGCCCATGCTGAGCCAAGAGTCGGTGACAGGCAGCTCTGTTTGATGTCAGCAAATTAGCTCAAGGAGGATCTGTGACAGGGGTGCTCCCAAAATATACACAAGTTATTTAGTTTGGGTGGAATCTGATGTGTTAGTGACATTAAAGTGATCTATTCATTCCAAATACACTATTGTGGTTAACTGGATATCTGACAAAGTGAAAGCGCAAGAGTGATGAGGAGAACTCCCTGCAAGTTGTGCATTTTCCCATGCATCTTAGCACTTCTTTGAGGAACTTACACAACCACTGATATAAGTGGGATTCATAAGACAACAAATGTCCAAGACTATCCTGATTATTCTCAACCTACTGAAAGTGATACTGACTGGAAACTGCACTATGGATGTTGTATAAAGCTAGCCTTACTCCAACTTCTCCAACTAATAAAAGATATGAAGTGTCTAAAGGACTTGACTAAAAACACTCCTAAGAAATGTGTTCCTAAGGTATTGTAAAATATGGCACACAAGTTAAAATGACCTCAACCTTTGACTGTAGAGAAGCAAAGATATTAATGACTCACTTTCAAGTGGAATGTAAGTATTAATTTAAAGTATAAGGTTAATTTATAATCAAGAATGACTGCCTCTTATTTTGTGCTTGTTTTTCAGTTACACTTGTGTCGTGAATGTGTTTAAGCAATTTTGGGAGAGAGCCATTTCAGATGTGTCATAATAAGAGAAATACAAAGACATCGAAACGAGAGAAACAAGAAAAAAAACGCACCCAAGATCCACCCAACGGTTGAATTATCATCACTAACATTGCCTCAACAAGCAATTCTCAATTTTGACATATCTGTCCAAGAAACAATGAATAAAGAAGTTTAACTCTGCAGAGAAAATCAAGAGCGGATGTCCACATAGTAACAACAGATTCAAAAGGATAAGTACAACTCTTTCATCTCCAGGGTGCAGTCAATGTTTATGAGATAACTTTATTGAAATGTGAACGCTGCCCTTCAAATCCTCTTTTGCATCAATCAAGTGAACCAGGAACATTTTTAGGAGCAGACCTAAACAAACTCTGGCAAAGTGCAAATGCAATTTAAATGCATACATAATAAAAGCACAATAACTTCGAACTTCTACAAGGACCAAACACATGATGAGTGTCAGAAGCACTGTGTCCCAGTAACAGACTTTTACTGTTGCCGTTGGCATGCACGAGGAAGGAATTCCTGCTGCTGCTTTGCCTCCTTCATACATTTTATAAGTTCTTGGTGAGTTCTCTGCTGGTGAAAAAAATGAATCGCATTTGAATGTAAAGAAAGCTTTCAGCCCAGCACACATTGGAATGTAATGAACGCTTTGAATGTTCTGCTGCAAAATATATATACGCAACATGACAAGTGGCCAGCTTGCACTATGTTTACATCACTTGATCCAACTCTAAAAATGTTGGAGTGGTGAACCACACTGCAAAGAAAAAGCTGGCCAACCGACAGGTCCAGTGTGTAGGCTTACAGGAGCTCAACTGACAGAATTAGAGCAAAACTTGTGTTCCTCACATCTCATCTTCAGAACGGCTAAGTCTTCATTACTTGTAAAAGACGTTTGAACATAGAGTAAAGGCTCTGATGGCACAGAACCAACAACAGTGTATAGCTCCTCTACAGTGGAAGAGAAAACAGTCGGTGTGTAGTTAGTTTGGAGCGCCAATGGTGAGTTTTGTGTCTGGCACTGATGCTTGGGAAAGGAAATAAAAGCAGTGGCATTCAGTTGGTTGTCAACAGGAATCCACAAGATCCTACAGGATGCACCAGTGACCCCCGCAAACCTCAGCAGCACCCAAACGCAGGAGATGGCCAAACGCATATTGACATGTAAAATTTAAAATGACAGCTTAATGAATTCCGTGGCTTCGAGTTGCCAAATAAAGTTGTTCCCGTCCCATCATTATCACACTTAAACGCAGAATTTGGTGGTGCATTTCAGTGATGATCAAGGATGGAGATAGCTCAAACATGCAGGCACCAACACTGTAAAAAGTTCAGAAACAGCTGAATGACGGCTACTGCAAGGGTGCAAACTACCACTCAAGACTGCAGATATCTCCATCAGCTGTGACTGTCAGGTCACATTCCTTTGTTATGTGCTGTCACATGGCCCTTCCCCTTTGGAAAGTTAGCTGGGGTAGTGGATACAGCTGCAAACATGGCTCCAATGACCACTGCTAAACAAGGCACGGAAAGACAACACATGGGCCGAAACAGACCAAGGAGGAAGAAGAGTGTGTGTGTGGGGGGGGGACATCTGAATTTATGGCAGAGGAGTTGGATAACCTTGGACATGAGCATGCATTAGCCTATCCGGATTGTGTGCGTGTTAGAAAAAGAAAAAGGGAGAGGCAGACAGACAGGAAAGTGTGTGTAATTCGTCTTTAAAAGGGCAGATTCCTGTATGATGTATGGTATGCACAGCCTGTCCGTGTGTGTATGTGTGTGTGTGTTAGTGTATTGTACAAGGAGGTGTGGGAGGGGAAAGCTCACTAGCTGCAACTCCACTTACTGCTCCACCGAGCAATGCAGAGAATGAGGATTTTGGGTTCTGCCCCGGCGATCAAAGACATGAAGAGGATGATAAAATATCCCCCTCCTGTTCTCCTCCTTTCATACAGACAAACAGACAGAATCACAAGCTCAGCAAACAGCACATGTGTTAATGCTGTGGGTAATCACGCTAGAGTCACGAGCCAGCCGGCCAGGTTTATTTTGAATACGTAATTCTGACACTTGAATATACAAAGCTATCTGTGAAGCCTTTTTTTTTTTTATCCAATTTTGCTACAGATTAAAGAGATACCTTCAATTAAATGTCCGACTTCTCCAAAACACTTGGTAAGAAGAGATTACCCTGCTTAATGAGTCATACAAATCCTTGAGAGCAGGATGACAACCGACCATCATTCAAGATTCAAACTTGACAGTTGACTGCAGTACACTTGCAGTGAAAATTATAGGATGTTTGTCTTTGTCAAACTATGAGTTTGGTATATGAACCACCTTCATGGCCGCCCCCTGCCGCGCTGCCTCAACAACCCTCGAGCTGCCAAACCAAATGCAACGCAACACTTTATCATAAATGACTATTTTTTCACTCAGCTCTGTTCTTAACATCACACAGGTGGATGGATTCATTTATAGTAGAGAACCAAAAGTCATCTCATGTTATTCATTCATTCATAACGCTCAGCTGTCGCAGCGTCTGAACAACCTCCTACTCCACTTGAACTTACATCTACATGCATTTTCAACAAAACACAATCCTGTAACCACTCAGCTCGATCCATCCCTCATGTGAGCACTAACCTCATCAGAACGAGCTTCATATGGTGATGAACTTTAGGGAACTTGGCTGGTTTACGGAAGCTCCAGGAAAGTAGGTTGGGAGCCTTCATTTTATTATTTAATCCTTCATAAGGACTTATGCAAAAAAAAAAATCCTTCATTTATTTAGTTCTGCTTTGTGAGAGTGTGTTTTTGGACTCGAAAAGAGTTTAATTCTAATTAGACCATTAGATTAAGACATATCAAACAACGTCACAAAGCGGTCACACTAATGGTGACATGAAAAAGGGGATATTAACACTTCCATTGTTGAGGCTGAATCTTCCTTCTGAATGTTCTCTATTCATAACTAATTTCCTAACTTCAAGGCAGCGGTTTATTTCATGCCCACTGAGCCTCTAAATATTCATTTTAAACGGGGTCTTGGCAGAGTGTTGGACCACAGCATTATGGACACAGAAAAGGGCCAGGTTGTTTGATGAGAATAAATGGAGTCAAAGTTATGCATTAAAACAAAAGAGTTTTATTTCTGTCGCTGGCACTTTACAGCAGACAGTCTCATCTGTAATTCAGATGCAAGTCTCATCACAAAAACTGTGTGCAGAGACCTGAGAGTCTGACACGAGATGACTGCCTGTGTGGGTGTGCATGTGTATGAGGAGGTGTGAGTGAGGGAGATGTGTGGGGATATGCCGATGTGCACATGCAAATTCCCCACAGACTCGCAGCTCTGCTCCTCAGACTAACAGTTTGTCTGCGTGTTAATTAAATAAAAGAACAGCCTCACTGCAGAAGCCTCTCCGTTTTCTCTCTCCCATGCTCCGGCTACCCGTCCTTCGTACCATTTCCTCTTCCACTCGCACCCCTTTGCTTTCCACCCATCCATCCGTTTTTTCCCTGCCTTCATCGTCTCACCCTTTTCCCACCCAATACATGTCTGCCTCCATGTGTTCCTCCTTCTCTGCCTCTCATCCTTTCTCTCCAAACCCTCTGTAACTGGATGTGAACACTCCCTTCTCATCTACTCCTTTTTCTCTATTTAACTCTCCTTTCATGTGTCACTGCCGCCTCCTCTCCTTCTCTCTCACCCTCCTCCAAGCCTCTGTTCTTGTACGCAAGTGGTGGGTCTGCGGGGCATTTGTTATCAAGCACCTATCCAGACATCACTGGGCTGGGAAGCCAGACCGCCAGACAGGCAGCGGATAGACAGACAAAAGGAGACCGTGAAGGAAAAAGTGACAGCTGGGCAGCTGCTGCAGCAAGACTGACAGGCAGGAGGAAAGGCAAAAAAAAATAAATAAATGAAAAAGATTTCTTTAACTGGACGGTGAACGTGCACAGAGGCAGCACTGAGGCAGACAGGAAAGTAGTCTGACAAAAAAAAGATGGAGGGGCTGTCAGTAAGGGACGATGAAACAAGCTGGACGATGGACAAAAGGTAGGCGAGGAGGAGACGGACAGGTGGGCAGAGTTGCCAGACACGCAGGTCGTTACAGGCCGGTGTGTGTAGAAGCCAGCCGAGCTACGAGCCCAGCATCCCAAGAGGCCAGGAGGGTCAGTAGCTGTACGACTGATAGACACTGCCGCTGTCTGGACCTGGCAAAGTACTGCACGTAATAATTAATGCATGTGAGGTAAAGAGCATAGCCTTTATTTACTGCATGTGAAGCTATCTCCATTGAAAACCTGAGGAAAGGGTTTGATTAATAACTGGAGGAATAAAGGGCAGAATGTAGCCCACAGGGCTCAATGGCAAGAGTCCAAAAATCAGGAAAACAAGGGGGTACAATTCCTTAATGAATGACACAAGCCGATTAGGCTCACAGTTGGTTTGCTTTGTATGTTATACATACACATATTTCATTCTGACCAAACATATTTTCAAAGCAACAAAAATCAGCAATTCGTCAATGTGTCACTTTTGACTTTAAACCACATTTCGATTTGTGTTGTCACACAAGAGATTAAAAATGTCAATTTCCCTGACTGAAAGCAGTTTTGTGGACCATCCACAGAGCATGGACCAAAACCTAATGCTGAATAGAGTGGTGACTGTGTTCTTCCAGTGGCAAAAACTACAGGGAAAAGAAAGGCAATTACAACATTACCTACACTGAAGAGGAAGCCTTGAACACAACATAAACAAACTACAAACTATTCTAAGACAGTGGAAACTTTACCAACTATGGCACAGTGTTCGACTCTCCAGAAGATAATATATGCATTAGAATTTAACTCATTTCCATGCTATGGTCTCTCAGCACAATTGTTGTGGTGTATTGTTAAGAGTGGCACAGTTTTGGTCTCACTTGACGATGTGTGAGACAGTTGTGTCATCGCTGTAATATGCTGCCCTAATTCAAGCCAGCAGGAGTTTTTCTCTCCTAAAACATATGCATTCTCTCAATTGCCCCACAATCAAAGTCATGCCTGTTACAAGAATGTCTTACAATAGCATTACAATGACACTCAGGAAGTAAAGTTACCAGACCCAGGGTCATGCAGCGCTCCAGTTTCACCATATGGTGAAGATTACACTCCAACCTCCTGATTCCAATCACTCTGACTCAGCAGAATTCGGTTGACCTCCCTCTGCTCGCCAGATGTAGTGACTCAATTAAGAACAAGCCACCGGAGACACACAAATGTGAAGATTCAATAACAGACAGAAACTTTCTCAAAAAGTTACCTGCCTCAGAGTTGAGGCGTTCATGGCGATCTGGTCTTTGAGGCTCACCCAATAAGAAAGAGTGGACGCAGGATTGCAGCAACTCTCATTTAATCACAAAAGGTCAGACACATTGTGCTTTTGAAACATTTTTGCCATCACCGACTGCCGGCTGTTTCCACAGGCTATGTGCGTTTCTTTTTTCAACCTTGATAGTCTGTCACCTAGATTTCTCCACTCTGGCTGCGTTCCCACTGGCTCAAGTCACAATGAAAGGAAACAGTAACCCTTCTTTGGGAGCAACACAAATGGCCTGACAGACACTCAAAGAGTAACTTAAGAAAAAACAGTTGTTTACGTCCTCACAGTGCTGAGCTGGGAAAACATGCTCAACATTCAATGAAAATTGACGTCATAAAAGAAAATTATGCCTGCCAAAATTTTGAGGTGGTAAATGTCACAGGGTTAGTTCCCTATAACTGAGATACATTTTGTGGAGGGTCTTGGAGTTTCCTAGATAGCGGGCAGCACATGGCTGTTCTCATTTCCTGGAATCTCTACAGCTGAAAATGAGCAATTTATTTATGTTCTTTTTGCACTAGTAACCTCTGGCTGTAGGTAGCTCACCACAGGTATCTTCCTGTACTTGCCAATATGCCTTTACAAGATCAGTCAGGAGACGGCACAGAAAATGACCGGACACATTGAAGTCAGATGAAAAAGGCCACGAGTAGAGGTGAGTCACACAGGAGGAATAAAGCGGCCTTTCTGAGCAAGCTGCACAATTTATCTTGTGCTATGGGAGGTCATTCAAAGGAGGGAGGGAGGAGGACATCAATACAGGACAAAATGCTAGCTGTTTATACAGGGAGACCCGAGGGACATGGATTTCTCTGATTGTCCGTTCCGTAGTTAAACCAAACTCTGCACCTGTAAGATCACTTCGATTAGAAGCGGTGCAGAACATCAGAAGCATTACACTCATATTATAGCGTGTGATACACGAGCTTTTTGGCTGCATTTCTCAGTCAGAGCAGACGCTGGCTCACGTTAGAGGAAAACTATTTGCTGGGATGAGGATGGTGTTCCTATATTCTATTTGTGTATGCTAACATAAACACCAGTACAGTCTGTAGGTTCTCTACTTTAAAGTATTCATTTCCGTGCAGTCACATGCCACTGTGCTCCTCATCCAAGCCGACTTCAGTCAGATTTTTGTTCATTTTCAAACTCAAGGCTTTTGCTTGTTTTGTTTCTTTAAACAAAGTGAATTTTGGAGATAAATATGCATCTACTACCCTGCAGCCTCCTGTCAAGTTGCTTCCTGTAACAGGCTAATGAAACGTTAGGTAGCCAGATCAGTCATTGAATGCTGTGATTTTTTCTTACTGGAAGCAGATGAAATAGCTGCAGGTAAGTTGCATGACAGACATGTGGCTTGAATGACATAGAAGTGGCTTTAAAGAATCATGTTAGAAAATTCTGAAACAAATCTTTCAACAAATCTCAACATAAATAAATTGTGGACTACCAATGTGACAGAGATTTTAGCCAGTAACTATAACCTTGACCTGACAGGAGAGCGTACACGCAGAATGAGCAGCAGGGTTCTTTGGGTCGCATTATTTTCCCAAAGAGAAGATATTCTGACTCAATCCAATGAACTACCAACTACTCACCAACATCACATCACAAGCGATGCGTTTTATTTTCAAACAGTGATCATTTAACTATTCTTAACAAGAATTATCAAAGGGAAGCAAAGTCACAGAGTTAGATGTGAGAAACATCTGTAAGAAAAGGTTCTGTGCACACTGACGACCTTGAGTGGAATTGAATTCACCACAAAGTATTTTGAAGGGCTTAACTAAAAAAATGACTTGCGAAAGAAACCAGGTCGCATGAATAAAGTGATTCTTCATGTAAGGGAGAAAAATTACACTGAGGGTTTAATCCATCAATGGGATTTTTCAGAAAGTGGCACAGAGTGATTCATCGTCATAAATATTTATTAAACCGCAGTTGATCAAACAAATAGCTTATGACTTTCGGCTTTGGAGTGGATTTTTCCCCCTTGGCTCACCCAAGCCAGCAATGAGTGATCTTCAGCAGAGTAAATTAACAATGAAAAAGGCAACGGGTCAGTTTCCTGGAGAGTAGCGCTTCAAACAGATGGAGTCAAGCACAGATCAGGACCGACATTCACAAAATCATCCATCCATCTAGTTTCTGTATACAATCATCCTGTTCCAGCGTGAGTATGCTTGAGCCATGTGATGCTCAGGACGCAGACGATCTCATCAACAGGTTCTAACTTGACCAAGAGTTAGCTTTGGAATACAACAGAGGAACCTGAAGGAATCCTTCGGCTACACAAACAAAGGTGACATGCACCAGCACCACACGTTTATGTCACAAGAGAAAAAAATAAATAAATCACATCTTTGGCATTTTATTCTGAAATCCGCATATAGTTTCTCAATTTCAGCATGGCAGTAGAGAGAATCCAAAGCCGTCTGAACAGACAGATTCACACAGTGCTCAGTGACACTTCATCTTTGAATTGCATATGACTGCAAAACCCACTACAGTGAAACAATAATCACCTCCTTTCCCTGACATCTCCGCTCCTGCACCAGCAAAAGAATTCACTCGACTGCTGGGCAACATCAAGAGTGACTTCAGTTCCCTGACAGTGGCGTATATCTTTTTCTTTTCATGCTCCAAGTACAAACTGGAGTAAGTTGAAATTTGGAAACATGGCCTTCTTGAATGGTAAGGCTATGACGAATTAAAGCCTAAAATCTATTACGGATTTTTGTGTACATTATCTAGACATATGACAATTTGCCCAGTAACGTTTTTGGCAGCCCTCCTCTCAGTTGCATTCTTGATCGAGCAGCAAAGGAAAATGGGGCTGAGCTGCATGCAAGTGAGTGCTTGTGTCTCTGTAGTCCTTGGGAATGAACCCAATGAACTCCCAAAGGTGTGTGGAAAGAACAGAGAATCCAAAATCTTTCATCGACGCCGCCATCTAGTGGCAGAGAGCGGTCAACACTACGAAAACTGCAATCACACAGAACCATGTTTCAAACCACAGAGTGAAGGACAAAACAGTGGGCTTCACTTCAGTCTCTTGACGGTCTGCAGGACTTGAACCAGTCATAGGTTTAGTTTTTCAACCTGTCAGCCACCGCTGGCCCCTTGTATAGGGACGATTGTAATGTGTCACAGGGACAAATCTTAACGTTAGTTTGAGATGAAGAGATGGAAACGGAATCAATCTGAAAGAAAACACAATTTATTGGAGACATGGGAAGGGCACTTATGAGGATAAACTAGTTAATCTTACATAAATTAACAATATTTAGGCCGACATTCTTTCCCCCCCAAAAATCTGTAAAATTAGCGTTTCGAAATGCAACAATGAAAAAAGGCAGTCAGACATAAAACACACAATGAGCTGCAAGGAAGAGCACTGACTGCAGAGGGGCAACATAGAATCACGCAAGTTGAATAAAATTACTCTTAACCTCGCAAAAGCTGAACAAATCCTTTTGCTCACTGGTAAAATATAAAATCAGAATCTAAAAAAGGAAATAAAACTCACGGTAAATAAAACAATTGGACAACAACCTGGAGCTCTAAACACTGCAATGCTTTACCCCGATTATTGTTCTTGACTTTGAAATACTCTACGAATGCAAAACTAGAGAAAATAAATTTTAGTTCTACTTTTGATGAGCAAAAAAAAAAACCCAAAACGGAGGAATCAAATTTTCTCAGTATAAATAAATGGGTATCCTGAATCTGAATGAAGTAAACAGCTAATTTGGTGTGAATAGTTTTTTCCTTACTTTCCTGTGCATGAAAACATCTGTCTTACTTTTCAGCGTCTTCAAACTGGTCCTTCTCGGGGAGTTTGCCGGAGTGGAACCACTGTATGGGCCGAGGGTGGCACGCAAAAGGCTTGTAACGATCTGTCATAGGAATGATCGGTGTGCCCCAGTCGTTCAGTGTTGAACTCCGCACCGAGAAGTCCAACAAGTCTTCTGGACCTAGAGAAGGCAGCAAGACATCGAGTGAATGTGAAAACCCCGACCCAAAACTTTTGATGTTGAATACAGGACATGAACTAGCGGCTGTATCTACGACACACGAGAGCGCATCAGTCAAATCTGTAAACAAACAGTAATGACGGTTTTCCAGTTTACGCTAACTGGTCGAATCACCTGACAATCTGACACACAAAGCAATTCAGATGTATGCAAACAAACCTAAAAATAAGCATATATAAATTAAGTGAGGTGCTTCAGTTTTTTGTGACTTACAATATGAGACTAATATTGTGTTGTGGTAGGAGTAACGGCTCTTTACCGTAGTAGCTCGTGCCAAAACACAGCTCTCCCAAGTTTAGGACTGAGACCTCCTGGATCTCACTCTCCCAGTCCTCCTTCTCCAGGGCTGGTGGTAGAGTAGTTTTCTGATCGACGACTTCATTCCTGTGAAAAAGGGTCAAGGTAATAAAAGAATTAAACAGCTGGGTAGAATAAAGGTTGAGTCGGGTTGTTCAGCCATTTTTTTAAAAAAAAAAAAAAAAAAAGAGAAACAGTTTTTATTCAATATGATTGAAAAACCATTAAAGGGCTACGAAAGGGCCCCTGGTATGGAATGTGGCCGCACTTGGGAGTGGAGTTAGGACGATTTGTGTACCTCTTCTTGTGGTTGAATTTCTTCTTCCTCCTCTGTTTTTTTCTTGCTGCTGGTAAAAATTGACCGGTTGGCTTGAGGTCATGATTACAGGGCAGAGCATTATTGTCTTTTTCGGTATCTGAGATCCAACAAGGAAATCCTCCATTGCTGACCGGTCCAGCTGCTGGACCCTCAGTAAGAGTTGACCCCAGGCTTGGCGGTTGTGCGTCAACTTTTGCAGGAGGCACTTTTTTACCACTCGCTTGATACTGGTGGTTTTTATAACCATCAGGAAGGCATGACAGTTTCATGTCACACATGCCAGCTGGTGGTCTCTCACTGGTTCTGCCGGCAGCAGCTGGGCCGCCCTTAGGAACAACTGCTCCATGAGCCAAACCAGCGCTGGGGACCTCACCGCTGACTGGAGTTTTGGTTTTACAGTTGTTGCAGTGAGCATCTCTTGTGCTACCCAAGAGGTTCACGCTGTTGAGAGGCATTGCGTCACCTGCAATTGAGAGTTGGAGTTTAGATTAGGGAGGGCAAAATGTTACTGTTAACAGATGTCAAAAAATGAATGTTCTTTGTGATACAAGGAAGAAAACCAAGTCAATTAATTTTTAGAATGATGTCAAAATATGTAGAAATTCAATAAACCATTTAAAGAACAAGCTTCTCGTCACAAAGATCATTTCAAGGTTTCTTTTTCTTCATCCAATGGAGATTAAATTTGCCCTTTCTTGGGGAGACTCCCTCGGCAGCAATCAGTTGATAATATAGCTGTATACAGACAAACTTTGATTACAAAAATGCAAGTTTGGGTACTTGTAAGTCTTTCAAAAATCATAATCAATCTAAAAACCAAACTATAAAGCCAAGAAGTTTTTTTTTAATACATCCACGAGGATCATTTTGGATACGTGGAGGGTGATGCTGCACTTCAGGAAAGCTGTAGTTTGTTCAGTGTGCATCAGAGTAATTTAAGAAGTGACAATACTAACTTTCTCAACAGATGGTTATGTGGCATCAATATCTAAAATGAATACAACGAGTAGGCAATCGTGTAAGTGAAAGAAAAAAAATTCCACTCAAAAGTCACAAGTTAAACAATGCTGTTCTGTTCCACTGGATTTACCTCAAAATCCTCAAACGCAAAGTCTATTTGGAAGTCCGATATGTTCTTGTACTAATGAAACCAAACACAAGTGTTGCTCTCAGTCACGTGGCCATTAAACATCACAACAATTAAACTTTATATTATGGATAAACCTTTTTATGATGGGAGACGCACTCGTAATGAAAAACGTAGCCAAAAAAAGAAGCAAAAAGTGCGACCGTTAGCCCGAACGCTACATCATTAGCTAATGTTTACGTGCCGGCACGACACCGGTCAAAGTTTGGGCCCAACCGAGTAAGGGGGAAAGGGGGGCTACACAGGGGAGGAATATTGATTATAATGGCACAAAAGGGGCCCTCGGTCGCAGTGGGGGACCAGCACAGTGTGAGACGCAGCAGTTTTACTAACATCTGTTTGGCATCACCCGAACTAAACGCTCGTCATGGCTGACACGGAGCGGAAGCAATTCATCAAACACAAAAATTGTCTCCTTCTCGTGACTAAGACATGTTAAAATACAGTTTTATACCTGCACAGCGGACGTCTCCCGCACACCTGCCCAATGGTAGGCTGTCAAGTGCCGGCGGCACAGCGGGGCTTCGCTCCCTGGTCACAGCGTCAGTTAACACACTGAAAATCCATGTGCGCGCCCGCTACCCTGTGGGCTAATTAAAGAAACATAACAGCGCCCTCATGTGGATATTATTGGAAGTGACACCATATTTAATCGTCTGAATTGATTCTTCGTTAAATTTGGGATTAAAATGTATCAGTTTTTGTGCAATGAAAGACGAGTACCAAGAACCGATTGGACACCCGGTATCAAGGAAATAGCTACAAAAGAAAATATAAATGTGCAGCAAGAATTGGTGTGTCCAATGAACAAGGAAACTCTGATAAAATAGTAAGTGGTAGCCTCAGGTTGATATCTTGAAGTGAGAAATTCCATTAGCCAGTTTCACTACCGAAGCCATCTTTATTGCCATATTACATCAGACCGGACAGCCCTAATTATTGAAAGTTTAAGAGCAACCACACAAGAGTTTTTAACTGTTTTTACAGTTTAATGAGTTATTTTCAAAAACCATCCAGAATGTTATGAGCAGCTAAAAGGTGAAATGATTTGTGAAGCAACAAACAAGACACAAATCCGCTTGTATTGGTCATAAGTTAATATTGCTCGTTATGCTCACCGGTAAAGTTAGGAAGAAAGTTTACAACCCTACAAAAAGCCAGTTTAAGCAAACAGAGAATCAGTGAACTTAAGTAGCAAATGAAACTTAAAAAAAAGCAACAAAACATTGTTCAATGACAGAAACAAAAGACAAAACACAGCCTCTCTTGCATATCATACAGAGCATTGTGCTATACTGCTAACAGGACACCTAAATTACCACAAGTTTGTTTTTGATAAAACTGTATAAAATAGTTTTCTTAGTATCAATCTGAAAAAGGAGTGGTGAGCGGCACATGAATACAAATTATCACTATAGTTACAACATTTACAAGTCAAGAAAATATATGTCAAACGTAGACATAGCATGTTCCCTTCAAAAAGCAGTGTAAATCTAGAGCCACATTATCTTGAAAAATGTCCTCAAAAAAAGGCACAGACAGAAGAAAATGTGAACCATGCAAGAGGAAACAAAATGATTTTTTTCTTTTGTGCAAGGAAGCAAAACTTAAGTGCAGACATATTACATAATACAGCAGATTGTAACGTGTCCCCCTCCACACAATGCTCTTCTCCTCACAATAGTAAACACTGCCAACATCTCACAAGAAGCCTCAACCAGTTCCGGGAATTTAATTTTGGATGCTTTTGGCCACATATAAAGAGGAATATGTGGTCGTACATTCATGGTATTTACAGTATTAGTGACTTTCAGAGGGCTGTTTGTTTTTTAATTATTACAATCTTTGACCTGTATGACTCAATGAGATCACTAATCCAGGCTATCGTACCATGAAGAGTCTCCTTATCAAGCCTGCATCTTTCATCGGAGTTAATTTTCACTGGTTCGGCCCACCCGCGTGCCCGATGGTCACTGGTCACGCCACCGTGAACTCCCCACATGGTCCTGCACATTCATCTCATTATGTCCCTTTACTTCTGTGCAACGTTGTTTGGGTCTATTGCTAGCAACAGGGAGTCCTTTCAAGCTCAAAGCCTTGTTTTCTAATAGCAGTCACGAAAGTTAACAGTTTCAAGACATTCATGCGCTGCAGCGTCCACGTTAAGAAATAACACCCTGCTACACTTCTGAACAAACAAAGGGCCACTTTGTAGTGAAGAAATATTCACTATGCAAATGATTGCTACTGCAAGTGCTGTTTCAAGGATTCTTGGAAGACATGTTGTCAAGAATAATAATAATATGAATAATAAAAAAGCTCACCTTTAACATAACTTCACCGACTTCACGAAAAGCCTCCTCTGCTTGCGTACAGGTAGCATCCCAACCTCTTTGGGGTAAACACTCCAGCTTAAGTCACAACTGTGAACTTATTATCTAGGCACTCTTCTTTACTTTCTCCAACCAACTCTGCAACTGTTTCTCATTCTCCTCTTTAAGCACTTGCTTTTACATCCCAGACTTGCAGATAAACAACTACACGTGGGCACTTTACAGGTCAGGCAGCAGTAGACTGATCTGCCTTCATGTCTGTTTAGCAGAAGTGAACAGATGCTTGCTTGCTTTCACACCATGTTATCCCAAAAAAAGTGTGTTTTCACATCACACCATGTTGTCCATGTGTAAAAACACACTCACTGAATGTTAGGATACAGCAGTAAAGGTGTGTTACATCATTCCAGTTTTCATGTCCAGGCATATTGTGTTTAGTGTAACACAGAGTTCCTGCTATAGTCCGAGTCGCCTGCTCAGTGCAGAAGACTTCTTGGAGGAATTCACTAGTTTTATTACATGAGATCAAAGTGGGACAGTTCGTACAGTTCTCAGCGCAGACAGAATAAAAACAGGATGAAGCTGAAGAGTCACACTGGAATATTCATCTGTCAGTGAGTAGATTGAGAATCTCCCTTCAGTTCGGAACAGGGGATCTTTTTTTCTAGGAAGTTCAACTCATCATAAACAGCAGGGGGCGACACAGGTCTATTTAAAATCAACTGTCTTCTTCTCGCTGTCTCTGCTTCCCTTCTGTCCAGATTCCTGACTCAGATTGCAAGTTGTGGGAAAAAAAACAACTGGAATGATCCTCACTCCTCTCCTTCCCCCAAGACCAGGAACGATTCACATCCCAGATGAGTCACCGCTACTTCTTGATTTCCAGGATGGAAGGATTGTGGTCCAGGATAGACAAGATGATTTTGTCCATGTACTGTCGCAGACGTAGGTTGATTTCCTCCTGTTCTTTCAGGGCTTCCATTAGCTGAGGAATAGAACAAAATCCACCTGCTTTTCTAGCTTCTTTACAAGGAGTGATGTAGTTTCTAATTAAATAGTTTTTTTGTTTTTCTTGCATTTTTGCATCCACAAAAAAGTATCTGTTGGTGGTGAACTAAATCAGCAAAATACTTGAAAGGACTCAACATTTTTAATCCAAAAAATAATTTCAAGCATTTAGCATCACATGACTCCTGGACATAAATATTTCAAATGGTGCAGAAACATTTAAAGATACCAACTCTTTAAGTGAACGTAAGCTCCAAAATCATAACCATGAATGGTCTGACGATGATCAGAGATGATGTTAAGGTAGCTCACCCCCATTAAATATGCATTTTTTCCAAAAAATATCATGTTTCCAAAAACCATGCAGTGGTATTCTTTATTATGTTTTCCTACTAGTGACATCAATAATTTTCACATTAGATAGTTAATAACCTTAATTAGTCACTGATTGCTTTGGCTAAGTTGAAACAATGGCCCCTAGCCATGGGTGTGGCCCTTGGATACGGGTTTAGCCCTTGGCTACTTATAATTCTCAGATTTTGGAAATCTTTGGCCCAACTAATTCAGAACAGCCTGTAGATTGCTTTGAATTTGAATTACGCTCCTCTGAGGAGGTAGGAAAGTTCCTACAGTCCTCTGTATTGTACTTAGTTCTGTGCGTGTCAGGCAGTGAGGAAGGGTCTAGCTGACAAACAGGGGTCAGATGATGAACATTATGCTGCAGGCAAGTTCTGACCATGCAGCAGTAATAATAGTGACTCAGATACTGTTTAAGCCTGTGACATTAGTGCTGACAGTGAAACATAAACTTTAACTGCCGATTTCCGGAATTCCTGATTTTGTGAATTTTTTAAACTTTAAAACCATTTTTCTGAAAAAGTATTTGTCCAATTTTCATGAAATTTGCAGTGCTTAATCCCGGGACTGTGATCTGTGGGCTGAACTAGCAATATCCTCCTAGCTGTCATACTATCCAAAATACAGAATTGTGAATATTTAATTAGGTGCAGAATTTAATAAAATTAGGAAATATTCATTTGAATTATGCTTTTGTTGTAATATCAATGTAGCTTTAGTTCAGGACATGGACAATACCCTATTCGACCAGGAGACCAAAGTTTATAACTTAATCTATGTTGGTATTACTGATATTGCATTTCAAAGAGTTCCTGTTATATCGGGGATTGTTGGCCATCTTGAATCTAATTTGCTTATTTGAGTAAAAATATTTTGGTTTATAATTTTCAGCTAGGTCAGAGCTTTAAAATGAGGTATTGTGCATGTCCATAGCTTTATTAATCAGAAATTCAGGTTTTTTGGGGTTGAGCTACCTTAATAAGGTTCGTCATGGTTTCATTTGTTCAGTTAAATATTTCTTTTGAATAAAAGTCATAAAATAGCAAAAATGGGGATGAAATCACCGGTTAAGACAATGCAATTCTGCCAATAAACCGGCAAAACAATAAAAGTATTTTGAATCTAATCTTTATTCAAGTATTATTTTGTTATTAAACATTTATTAAACATCCCTGGCAATTAACTGCTCTATTTTAAGGTGTGATGATTCCCAATGGTAATGATGGATATCATGTTACTATTGGATTACCCCAATATTATGAAGAGCAGATACAATCTTACGCCATCAGATGCTGTCATGCCGTGATATGGCCCAGAAATACAACATCTTGGGAGTTTAATGCAGGCTTGCTGATGCTCTTTGGTATAAGGGAATCTTAAATGTAGCTGCGAAGTCTTAACATACTGGTTACGTAATGGTGCTTTTTACCTGATCTCTGGAGGCATTATCGATTTCAGCAGCGAGAGACTGGGCCTTGGTTTGTGTGGCGAACAGGTTCTTGGCTTCGTACAGGCTGAGACTAAGGATTTGACCATTTAGCTCTTCGTTCTGCTCCCTCAGCTTCTGGTTCTCCTAGAATAGAAAAAGAGAAAAGATAGAATATTTGGTCCATCAACACTGGTTTCCCTTCTTTGTATTAGGGCTGCTAATGAAGTCGCATTCAACCAGTCCCACCAAACGTGATGCTTTGCATCTAATTCAGCTCCAAACACAGAAGAGCATATCTACCTTGGCACCACCTACAAGCTGTGACAAGGGTTATGTGTGTTACAGAACAAACCGCTCCCCTGCTTCGTCTGATGTGTTATGAAAGCTCCATGATTAAGTCGCCCCTAAATGCTGACTAGAGGTCAGTTTGCCTTCACACTGTTCTATCCTAAACCATAAGGGAGGAAACTGCCACGCCGACCTCACTTCTTGCTTGGGCAAGGTCACTCTACTCCATTGTGATTAGTGGTTATTGGGGAGGTCAAAGGTCACAGAAGTGATTTTACCATCAGACCAGGACAGAGCCGGGCCCCACACAACACCAGGTGCTGGAATTCAGGGGGGAGAAAGTCCTGGGACCCAAATTGCTGGACACACACATACAGACATTTACAGAGTTTCACAGGCAAGCACAAGAGCGTAAGTCCACCCTCCTCCTGAATGACACGGAGGGGGCGCAGCTCTTAAAGTACAGCTGGCAGCTCCCAAAAGCATTTGAGCAAACCACCTTCGAGTGAACCGACTGACCCTGACGTGAAAGAGAGATGAACAGCTCAGAATAGAGAATAAAGGAACAATGTGACGATGTAAAATGGAAAATAAACATTCGTATCACTTCTGTTTTTTCTTCATGACCACAAGAGCTCATAGACAGCATCATGTGAAGCCACTGATAAGGACTGTACACAGTGCGATACAAAGTCTTTTTGTATCGCCAGCTTTTGACACAAGTGACAAAAATCTTCTACTACTAACTGCTGCTACTGTCCGAAAACCCTTCAAAGATCCACAAGGTCCAGAAGACGAGCAACAATAATATTTGACTCTCGAACTTTACCAGCAAAGTATGTGAAGGCAGCAGGATGAAAATATGTGACAGTGAGAAAACAAACTAAGATGCAGAAGAAACAATGAAAAAAACCCAAAACATGTTCATTGGGCAGCTGGTTCATTGGGCAGCTGGCAAACACTGATGAAGCTGGGTTGAAGTTGGCTCAACTCTCATGAGGACAACACACCTTGAAAAGAGGAATAAGAAGCAACAAAAAACACTACAAAAATAAATGAATATGATCTCCTATGAAAAATGTGGAGCAAAATATGTGCAATTATGTATTTTGACACCCCAAAGAAAAGTCAAAACTTACCTTGATCTAAGAAATATCTACAATTTATGCTATTTGGGATCCAATTTATCCAATTAAAGAGTATTAAAAATCGTTTAGGTGTGTCTGCTTGGGAGCTTTGTTTTTGCAACATTGAAATTGGCAACACAAATCAAATTACAGGCAAAATCAGTGGATGCGGAAAAAAATGTGTGCCCAATTTTGTGTTTTTTTTTAATGTGATGAACTACATTCAATCCAAATCTCTCCGCTTTGAGCAGGTTATTATTCAGTACTCTGTCCGTTAGGAATTTAACTATTTCGATGATTTATGCAGCTCATGCTGACACTCATGTGCAATCAACACCTCTTCATGTATTCCCACCTGCAGCATACATTAACACTTCTACCTGTGGCTTTTCATAGCAGATTTGAAACACAAGATGGTCCTCATTGCCATCAAGAACTAAAATCACAACTGCAGGATAACTGACATTATTTTGAAAACCAATTAACTCAGAAGTGAAAAATAGATACAGTTATCTCAGCATTTGGCTGCAGCGATAGTTGGTGAGCTGACTCTGAATAAGCAAAGAGTTTGTGGACACCAATACCTGTTTGAGTCTCTTGACTTCATGCTCCAACTCCACCTCTCTGGTTCGACAGCTGAAATCTGAAAGCCCAGAAGAAGAGCTACGGCCTCGGCTCGGCTTCTCCGTCTCCAGCTTGAAGAGTTGCAAGTGCTCCAGCTCTCGGCGCAGATCCTCTATCAACTGCCCGCCGTACAGGGAACAAAAGAGCAATCAGACCACAGCAGAATACTGGAGGAGATACCATGAGATGCTAAAATAACAGCAGCACAAGGGACAAGTGACAGATAGTAAGGAAACTACTGTTTGGGACGAACTTTGCTCTGTTTTTGTGTGTTTGTATTAGAATACATAATGCAATGCCTCTCACCTCTTGCATGGCTTCCTTCTCTTTCTGGAACTGTTGTCGGTTCTGTTTCAGCTTATCCATCATTTTCCTGTAGAGGTCCATCTCATCTTTCAGGCGCAGGCTCGTATCCTCCAGCTTGTCCGTCATCCTTTGCTTCTCCTAAGGACCGATCAACGCGTAGGCAAAGTAAAAAAATTTTCCTGACATTTGGTGTCATTTCCTTATGCATAACTTAATGATCATGCAATGTACTTGTTCAGAAAAGTAAGCAAACTTCAAATGTATGAAGAGAAATTCGATATGGTTTTTACTTCGTCCAGTTTCTCTGTCTGTGACTTGAGTCTGCACATGTTCAGTGACATCTCACTGTTCTCCTCCTCAACCTGCCTCAGTCTGAAAAAAGAGTTCAGTCCATCAGTTTAAAGGAATGACTTTTATTAATAACCAGCTCAGGTACTTTTCAGGAAAATGACATCATCAACTGGAGTTCATAAAAGAATCCGTCTGAAACAGATATAGGATTGTTTATATCCAATGGGACACAGAAAATAACGCACCTTTATGATAAAATGAAACGACAATGGATGTGTAGGTCAGGGTACTGTGTGTCTCACCGGTTATTCAGCAGTTCGATCTGCGTGTTCTTGTCCCTCTCCATTTTGTTGTAAGCCTCTCTGTGCCTCCTCAGGCCCTCCTGAGAGTTCTGCTCTGCCCGGGTCTCTTGGTCTTTCAGCTGCTCCTCCAGCTCATTAACCCTGAAACCCAAAACAATGACATGAAAACAGTGTACAGGTCACATGACTTTTGAAAAGGAGTAGTGCTTTAAACAATCCTCCATGCTCCAAGAAACTTGAATTTCTTTTTACCACATTTATTGTACTATTCTAAATCACTGAAACAAGTTTTCTTTCACTTTACCTGTGTACTAGTTGTGTGTTTTCCTGCTTCAGCTTGGACTTGAGCTCCCCATTCAGAAGAATCTCATTCTCCAGTTCTGCAACTTTTTTCTCAAGTGAGCTTACCTGAAAAACACAAGCAGGTCACAAAAGTCTATCACAGCATCGATGTGACTGAAATGTATAGTTTATGAAGCTGTGTGATTACTAGTGCCTGAGAACAAATAAATAACAGCATGCTGTAGTTTTTGATGGATCTATTTGATAAAATGAGCGAAGAGTTACAGCCGTATTCATGTGAACTGAGGAGGAACCTCCTCTGTTCCTCCTGTTTACTTCTTGAAAGCCTCAAAAGTTGAATAAATAAATTCAAGACAAACTGAAACCAAAAACGACTTAAACATTTGCATGCTCAACTGAGGCTGTGCCTCCATCACAGACATCCTTCCTGCTGTGGGATTTTCAGTGTCAAAAAAATGCGAGCTGAAGGTGAAAGCTATTTAATCATTAACAGGTTTTGAGTCACCACACAGGTGGGAGTCTACATCCCTCGCGTTTTTCGTCGTGTTGGAAAAAACCTCAGTCAAATTAAGGTCGGCCCACAAAGAAGAACACAAGCAAGAGACGCACGCACGCTCTCAAGGACAGAAACACATTCGTACCTTCTCGTTGATGTCAATGTCACATGAGTCAATGCTGTCACGGAAAAGGTCTTCCGTGCTGCCATTACTGCTGCTCAAGTTGCTGTTGTGGAGCAACTGTCTGTTCAAAGACAGAAACACAAACGAAGGGAAGCTGATTTGATATCCAGACTTAGACTGCCTTTTCGTGTCCACACAGGCACTGTATACATGTGTATCCTGGATATATGCAAAAGAGAGAGAGAGAGACTGTATGTCCTGCAGGAGTGCTGCAGTGAGGCAGCGATGGTAATTTAGAGGAATATAAGGACAGCGCCAAGCAGGGGAGCTGATTCACACAGAATTAAAATTAGCACACTTGGTTTAGCACCTCCGTATGTACCCACACAGGTGTGTGTGTGTGCGTGTGTGCGTGTGTGCGTGTTTTCTGGCAGTGCACAGTGGTGACACTCATCCTGCGCTGTGACTTTCTGCTGCCCCCTTTTATAGTGATGCAATAATGCGATGAGAGCCAACCCTCTCTCCAATACTGAGATTATAAAAACAAGAATGTGAGAGCAGAGCAGAGGAGAGCAGGGAGAAATAACAGAAGAACAGCAGAAGAAAGCAATAAAGTGGAAGAAGTAATGAAACCAGACAAAGAAGACAGTACAAAGAACGCCAGGCATGAGCCAAACCTTATATGCATAGATCAGGTCTGACAGGTCATTTACACTCTGTCACTATAACTCAGTTTCTGTGACTGGAAATAGGACAAAAGCCTCAATACAAAGACATCTTGCCGTGCAGGGGCCGACAGGCCTCTTGGTGGGATAACATTGCTGCTCCTCAAAAACTGATGTCCAAACTCACTTTTCCACCATCAAGCTTAAGTTTCCAGAGCATGTCTGAGTGCTGGTCAAAACAACAACATGCCCTCATGTTTGCCTAGTTATTGATTAACTGCATGTTACAGCACAATGGTCAGACAGTGGAGTGATAAGAGAACGGTAACTGCAAATCTTGATTTGTGTGTGTGTGTGTGTGTTGCGCTGGTCTGCTGGGACTCAGCAGTCTCAGGTGGAACCAATAATTGAGCGTGCGCACGGAGCGGTTTGCCTGACGCACCGAGACTTTAAATCTGCAGGCGGCAGTCGGGCGCGGCATGTATGAGGCGCACCCTGAGGGACTGCAAGCATACCCACAAAAGAAACATTGAAAGGGCAGCTGGTAAGAAGCATTTCTCTGCTCTGATCTGCTGAACTGCTATGCGAGTTGCATTGTGCTGCGCTGGGCATGCCATGCGCCAGATCGGACACTGGTCAATGAGAGTGAGGAGAGTTGCGTCATTACATGTTTGGTAATTTATTGGTGGATAATGTATGGAGGGCTCAGTTATTTGTGGTGGTTCTGGACACTTTTGAATTCAATGCATTTGTTTGAACAGTTGTGTGAAGCCATTGAGTGCTGAGCAAAGCGAGATGTAATGTTAAATTTGGCGTTAATCATTTATGGGTTATTGGACTGTTTCAATTGGGGAAATTGTTTAGATGTGTGATCATTTAGATTTGAATGTGATTGATTAAGGAATTAAAGCATGCTGGGAGATTTTAAATCAAGATTGTGTGTGTAATGTATTTAAATGTGTTGGTATTTTAAAATCTTTTAGAAACAGATTGGAGGTTTGGAGATTGTCATGTACTAGTTTTGTATTTTGCTTTACTGTGCTATTTTTGACCAAAATGTATGTGTTGTGTTTAAGAATCTTTACCTGGCCCAATGGGAAAAGCCGAAGAGTAAAATTCAACCAAATAAAGGGTTGAAAAGAACTTAATGCTTTCGCTGAGTATGTCCCTTCCAGTCTTCAACTGTGGGTACCCCCTTTCAAGTTTAGGAGCAGCAAATAAATACACTTGACAGTGTGTGTTTCTTCATCAACAAGGGGAACAATTGCATGCAGTGCAGGCTGTTTTTAATGCGGAATACAGAAAGCAGAAGTGAGTAACAATTTCATATCAGCATGCACGCACGCACGCACGCAAATGGCTTACCTCCCAAAGGCAGTGCTGGAGATCTTTCTGTTAGGGCTACAACAGAATAAAAGACATTAACATTTTATCAGATTTTAATCCACTGCGGTGAGGCGTTATGAATGTTTCTAGACCACACCTCAACAATACAACAGGAGAAACTGCTGACAGTAGTCAAGATTTGGTCTTTTTACTGTGACAAACAGCATGTTAGAAAAAGAGCGAGAGAGGATTTCTCAAGGACGTGTCAATGTTGGTACAGCTTTATTCCTGGTTCCCGAAATGTTGGCTTTTTCATTCTGCTTAGGGAGCAGCTCACAGACTTTATATTTGGTGGGATATACCTTTCTATGCTAGATTTCACACTGGAACATAAATATCAAAGGATCTTCCAGCAGGGTTTCATGTGCAGAACTGATGATATAAAAGTTATGTCACTATCAACTACCGACACAGCAAACAGAGATGATAGTTATGCAATGGAACAAAGTATATTGAAGTGATTCAACCGAATGCCTCTCAAAACAGCCTTTCTGGACCTTGACTTCTTTAGAACTGCTGAAATTCAGCCTGGTGTCACAACACAGTAGATTGTAACCACATGCAAATGGAAAAAGCTAAAAAAAAAAAAAAAAAAGAGGAAAGAAGTTGCACAGAGAATAAAACAAGTTTGGAATGAACAAACTGAATTGTAAACAAAATGATTCCCTGCAAGATTTTCATGAACTTACATGCTTTGGATAATCTGCTGCTCCAAATCAAAAGGCTCTGCAGGAAATGAGGACTAATGCATTTGAATCAGGGGTTTCCCCATTGTTCCAAGCCAAGCCGATGCTTGGAAGAATTTAAAATCACAGATGCTCTTTTTTTCCTAATTAGGTATAGCTTTACTATGCAGGACAGTTTGTGTTCAATTGTGCTATGCTAAAACTATAATAAGCTCAATTTGTTGGGAATGAAGACACATTTTAACCCCAAGGAAAATCTTTGTGCACCTTGGCAGCAAAAGTCTACTCGAATTTTTCTCACTTCTTGATTGGCCAAAGAGGAGATATTGATTCGCCTCAAATATTTTCAGATTCAATTTTCTGACCTGCTTTGGATGCAACAATTTATTTCCAGCTACTAGATCAAAATCCATTTGAGCTCTCATCAATTTCGATCTTTGTCCCCTTCCGATTGAGCATAATCCCTCTAATAAATCGAGGTTTTAATTTTCATCTTGTTCACTCTGGTGTCTTGCTCTTTTGTCTTTATACCTCTTTTCTTTTGACAGTCCCTACTTTTTTATTCATGAGGGTGAAGAAGGTCTAATTAGAGCCACGGTGGAATTTCAGAGCCGTTTCTCTACAGGGGAGAGAAAACCTGCAGAGTCGTAGCAACGTCACACCCACGACTTTATTCTAGGTTAAATGTTCTCACTCCGCATGTGCATGTGTTGTCAGGTGGCTATTAATACTCACCAAGGGATTACACCTCCAAGAATAGTTTACCTATTACAAAGAGGTAAGCCCGGGAGTGTCGACATTACATAACGATTAACCAAGTGGGTGTGCATGTGAGCGATCGTTTGCTCTCTCTTTGCATTAAATATGAGAAAAGCACTCAGTCACAAAACTCAAAGCAGGCGGCACTTTTCCAGTCAGCCAGTGTGGAGTGTGGAAGGATGAATATGCTCCACATCTGCATCCTGAACAATGCACACGATGGATGTGTCTCTGCTTGCCTAACAGTAGCATCGTGGGGTGGCGCCTCACTGTTGTCTATAATGATACAACACTCCAAAATGCCTCGGCTGTTCTGAATAAAATACTTTCGGTTTTTACAGAAATGGGTCAGATGATTAAGTCTGATACTTCAGAACATTAGAAACAACACTGTTGTTCATTTGACCAGGCAGAGAGACACAAACAAAAGTGCATGTGACAACCGTAGTCAGCAAAACACATGCTGGTTGAGTTGATTTAACTTGACTGCAGTCAGAATAGTGCAGCGTTGAGCAGGAATAGTTTGAGAGTAAGAGAAGGTCAAGCATTGAAATAAAAACTAATGTTGGGGCTTTGGGGTGTGGAGCAGTGTATGTTGGTGTCATTTCTTACCTGTTTGCCTTAAGGTTTTTGAGGCGAGCTTCAAGGTCATTGAGCAGATTGACCTTTTTGCTGCACTGAGAACAGTAGACATCCATCAGTTCACCTGTGTAATGGTGACGCACCTTGTGAGGAGTTTGACCCGCACTGTAAATACAAACAAAAACACAGATGGGTTAATTAAAAAAAGCAAAATACTGGTGGACATGGGATGTCATTTTACTTTCTTGTGAAAAGGTTAGTTGCTTCAAGCTTGTTTTCAGTCAAAGTTAACTTGCATTAACTTGACAATTTACTGTGTGGAATAAATCCAAGTACAAACATAATTCCAGCAATTGCAGTCCAACTTGTGATAAGTTTTGTTTTTAATCGATTCACATCTAAAGTTTTGAATAGAAAGAAATGAGTGAGAATATTTCTGTACAAACAGGTTCGACTCAGTATTTAGTTTACGTTGTCAGAGCCTGTGTGTGTGGTTTGTACACTTCGATCAAAGTCAAACGGTAACAATATTTCCAAAAGTTTGCCTGGATTACACTGTCATGCATGACTACAAATGAATGAGGGGAGCAAACGCATCTAACAGACTGACTTTTGAAGCTCAAACCGTTCGTCCTCCAACTGAATAGCTTCTATTTTCTAGTTTCAGGTGATGATCTTTAAGCTAGCGAGTGAACCCTAACCTGGCTTAGGACTGTACTCATTCAAACTTCTTTCTCGTGCTGGGCTGCTTCAGACTTCTCCTAAATACAAGCCATTCGTCCTCCAACTGAATAGCTTCTATTTTTTAGTTTCAGGCGATGATCTTTAAGCTAGCAAGTGAACCCTAACCCAGCTTAGGACTGTACTCATTCAAACTTCTTTCTCATGCTGGGCTGCTTCAGACTTCTCCTAAATACAAGCCTCATTTTGAATTTAAATCTCCATGCCAACTCCATTTCGGTGAGTTTTGTCTGCTTGGTATGCGTGAAAGGAGCATAAAGCTTTATTGCCAGTCTATCAGCTGGGAAACCTAATCCCATTAAAGACTGGCCTTTGATGAATATTAATGTGGTCTTCAGGGCAAAAAATTCCTAAGCTGCAACTTCTACAGCTGACATAGAATAATATCAGGTCAGATAATGATTCTGGACTTAGCAGAGCAGTGACTGAATAAATTAGACAAGAAGCTACAAGAACTGGTCAGTGGTTCCCATTTTGCTTTATCGCAATCTCAGAAGTAAAATGCATGATTATTTTCCCCTTTTTTGGTGGTCCAACCCTGCCAAAGCTTAACGGATTTGTCTTGGAACAATTTTTCACATGTATTTGAAGAGATTAAATCACTTAAAGAAAATTATTGAGTAACTCACTCCAGGTTACACCCAAAGTGAGAACTAGAGTACTTAAAATTCACAAGTACAGTTAATGATCAGTTTGGTCATCATCAGGCTATTCATTCAAGTGGTGGGTGTGGTGGTTAATTGCACCAATAGAAAGAAATAAAAGAAAAGGATTGTGTCTAAAAGAGTAAAGCACTGTCATGCACTTTGAACTGCACCAACCTGGATGAAAGGTGTTGTTGAAATAAAGTCTAATTGATAAGCTGGAAGTATGAGCTTGTCCTCAGAGAGGGCCTCAGTACTTTTTTTCCGACAATCATTGTAGACAGTCTACGATTGAAAATATTACATGCGGTCACTAAAAGTACTCAGAAGAAAAAAATGTCAGATTAAATTTCTCTTTCTGATATATGACCTTGCAAAAAATACACTGTATCATATCTTAGACTTGATGAATATAGCACAGTAAAATGTGCTCCAGTCTCTCACCTAGAGGGAACAGATGAGCCGGGGTCGAAGTAGCCGTTGGTCCGGGTCTCGTCCTCTGGACAGGGGCTGCTGGGTGTGTAGTCCGGTTCCTCCCCCTCGCCGTAGTCCTCGAACTGCTCCTCGTTCAGTGAGGCCGAGGAACGCGTAGATAAATCAGAGGTCACAGAGATACTGGTCTGACCACACCTGAGGAAGCAGAGGGAGGTGCTGGATTTATACATTGCGTTTTATTTTGGACTTGAGTTTCAGATCATTAGGAACCTTTGACTCCTGTTGTTTGAGTCTTGAGAAGTAATTTCCTTGTAGTACTATAGAATAAAATTTAAAAAATATTAGACATGAGAAAGCAACAATAAGTGATCAATGATTGTGGAGCACTTTTAAATGGAGGGTTCATTTTCTTCGTGTGGCTACGCTGGAGTATGTAAGTATACATATAACATAATAGGAGGATATGATTACATTTCAGAAATAAATAATAAATCAGCAATGACCAGTGATGAAAGCACAAACCACACAGATTAATAGGCTACTTTGTGTATCGGACAATAAAATTGAATGAGGGTCCTTTCCTGAATCGATTATAGGAACAAAGCAGATCACATGCATGTGAGTTGTTTTCAGACTGAAAATCGGAGAGCAGAAGGATTCACCAGTTCTTACTTCTCCCCGGGGAAAATCGGGTCCCCCAGTGCGTCTTCCTTGTCCTCGAGTCTGCTGGGTCCGTCCGAAGTGTCCGACTCCTGCGTGCTTTCGACAGCACTGTCTCGGTCTGACTCCCTCTCCCTGGCCTCGTCCAACACCTCCTCCTCGGGCTCCTCCACTTCTGCGGGAAACAGCTGACACTTGGGGACAGGGTCAGAATCGGCCCGAGTGCACATGATGACCGGACACACCGGCTCCTCCTCACAACCCTGCAGGAAAAACAGACAGAAGGTCAAAGCAAAAGGGATGAACAAGCTCATATCTGCAATGATGGAGAGAAGATTAAATGCCCCTTTATAGTTGTTGTAGTAATGCCTGAGAGGTGAAGAAGTGCTGTTTTAGGTTTGTGTTTTTACAATAAAAGAAAACTGTCCAACTATCAAGTTTACTTAAGTCACAAATAAATATTTTTTTTTTCTTTCAATTCAAAGTAAACAATGTTGAGAGAAAAGTGAAACTCCATGATGTCTGGGTCACCCAGTTAGTACATGCCTTCACTGTGGGAATAAAACTACATTCACGGGGGGGGGGGGTCTGCAGGGGTGACAGTGTGATGGGTGAGAGGTCATGGGTCGCACTCGTTCTTGTTTTACTCTTTAAAAAATAGCTCAAATCTGTTCTAATGCAACCGAGAACAAGACCTTACACTCAGCATAACTGAACAGCTGAGGCACCAAGTGATGAAAAAAGGGAGCAGATGGAGAAGCTGAAAACAGACAGAAGAGAGTAGAACGTTTTCTGACTGTGTAGCAGCAGGTTTTTAAAAAAAGGGAAAGTGGAGACATGAAATGGGACATAAGAAAGAAAACTGAGGAAGAAGTCAGGGGTACGGAGGTTATCTGGGTTAATCTAAAAGATAAAGGTGAGGAGGGAGGTAGACAAGCAAAACAAATAAACAAATACACAACATTTTGCCATGAGTTTGAGTTTACTTAAAACTCTAAGTTGTTTGCATGAGAGGATCACAAAACGGACCGTGTCTAATGGGAAAATAAATAAAACAGCTGTAAAAATACTTCATAGGTCCATAATGTCTGATTAACAAAGAACTGCTGCAAATGCATATCTCCTTTCAAAGTTAGTTGGGCTCATCCATTAAAGGAACGATCACACTGCAAACATCCTGAAAACTCTCCTGATCATCTTGTCGGCACCTCCGGGGCAACTGTATGTGTCTCCTCAGTGATTGTACAGAAACATGTTCCAAAACAAATCGGCTGATATTTCAATGCATGTCAATGGTCTTTTGCAATCAAGTAGCACACGCCCCATCTGTCACACAAACTGCAGCTCAGAACCTCCACAAAGACCCATCATGGGGTCTGAGTCTGAGTCACGGAGAATAAAACAAAGGATAAAGGCAGAGAAAGAATTGCAGTGTGTGTGGTGAGAAAAATAAGCCCCCCTCCACCCACCCACCGACCCTGCTCCACGACCCCCCCGCAAGACTCCGGAACAATTGGAATTGCTCAACAAGCTAACACAGTGGGCGGTTTGACATCTTTTGTGAAGAGACAAGTGGAGGTTTTTCATATGCAGTGCTGCCTTACATAACATACCTACAAACAAATAATGCTGTAAGTGCTCAAAATACAGAAATCCTGCTTATGCAAAGAATTGCATAATCTGACATTTACAGGAGCCAAACATAATCAATAAAAAATGATCTTTTGATTGTAGCAGCTTGATTTTCATCGTCTATATTCCTGATGTGGCTACTGATACGTCATAATGGTGAAGTTGATTCATATTGAGAAATTAGGAGATTTGTTCTGGAAAACACGTTTGATAATAATGTAATGATGTAATAAGATGCAATGTTTATGATTGCCTTTCTAAATTTGAACTTCTGACCAAGATGCTACTTGATTCTAATGCACTGCACAGCACGTAAGCAACATAATTCTTCATATCAGAGTTTGAACCAAAGAGGATCCATGTTTTCTTATCTGTGAGACTGTTGCTGCAGGGTCTGACCCAGTTAAAATGCAGACGTCCTCTCCACTGAGATACCTTCCTTCATTTCATGCTCCTACATAGACATTATGTGCATGTTCAATTTGTGCTACCTGAGCTCAATGCAAGAAAGCCACATTTTGAAAGCCTACATTTATTTTTGCACACTTGTTGAATCACTTAAATGACATAGTAGTTTTAAATCCAATACCTCATATTGTGCATGCAGTGAGTAGCACTCTGGCACTGATACCAGAAAAAAACATGTCAGAAATTTTGAAAACTTCCACAAATACTCTCCACTCAATGCTTCCAGGGACAGAAACAGCTATGCGACATAAGTATGAGGCATTGTACGGTGGGACAGGACCGGACAGTCAGCCTCATGATGAGGACAGCTTTGTGAAATGGGTACTTCTTAAGTTTAGTATTGCTGTAATAGAAATGTACTGTGAGTGGTGAGGATGAAACTGATAATGAGACGAGGAGGCAAGTGAATAAGTGGGTGTTAGAGAGAGAAAGAACCACTTAAATAGTAAAGAGGTGAAATGAAAGAAAAAAAGATAAGGAAGGATAGTAAAATCTGAGAAAAAAATTCTCCTTTTACAGGAACTCTTTTTAAGCCACCATAAAAAGCGCAATTATGTGTTCATTACTTTAATCTGCACCTCTTCATTTTTCTGCAAAGAAATAAACCTTATGTAAGGTGTTTGGTGACTACTCATTACACCATGATGACATCATGTTGAAAAAAACCCAAAACATTTTGAGTCGCATATCTTTCATGCGTCGGTTGTTGGGCAACACCGAGTAAGATTACAAAACAAAACAGTGACACGTCGAAGATAGAATTGCACAGCAATTAGTTGCCAAGGAGGCAACTGAGAAACTGCATTTTGTAATCACAAAATGCCGTCTTTCTGTTTCAGGGAGGTGTGGATGAGAGAAAGGAGAACAACGCGCATTTAAACCCATTTTCCAAGCTGCACCTTGAACTCAGGCAAATACAAGTCAACATAAACCATAAAGATCAAAATGTATTCAAAAAAGTGAAGCTAATAAAGAAATAATTTGTGGACAACTAAGAGGGAACTGTTCAAGGAACAACAAAACAAACAGAAGGCAAAAACACTGTTAGTGGATGTGATTCATGTTTGTAGAAGCAGCAGGCTCCACACAGAGCACAGACCTGAATAAGGTTCAGGAGAAGCACTTGTCAGAGGAGAGGAAGTATATTTTCAGCTGACCTTAGAAAGGCTCCGGTAGGAAGAAAAACAAAACATTTGGTTTCAGTGTATCGTTTAAAAAAAACTGCCGTGACAGCATTTCTTCCTGCATCAAATAACTGGCTCAGATGGACGATCAAAACGAACACCAAATGAAGCCATTTTCTGAACAAACTGAATTTTGGGGTCAATTGCACAGACTTTGCTAGAGCTGATCCCAGCTGACATCGACCGAAGGCAGGGGACACCGGGGACAGGTCGCACTCCTGACAAAGCACTGAGAAACAGACAGTCACACAATCACAATCCCACTCATGGGTAATTTGGAACCATGCATTGACCTCCAAGATGTTTTTAGGCTATTGGAGAAAACCAAAAAACCTGGTAGAAAACATGGACCCTCACACAAACTTACATTTGTTGTCGTGTCATTTCACTTTGGATACAAAGAAGCCAAAAATAAAATAACTGAATCAAGGTCTGACATACAGCTTCCCTGTTGTTGATGTGAATCCTCACTTGTAATCTAAAACTTGCAGCAAAACTGATTTTCTTTTAAAGTAAAATGAGGTAAATATTCTGAAAAGAGTCATGCCTAATCCTGTTTTTTTTAATTTTTTTTATTTTCTTAAGTTGTAAAGTCTTCAAGAGCTGCAGGGCGATCCATGTCCTGGACAAGTTAAAGAGTGAGACAGTGACAGTAGGGACAGAAAGTCTGTCTGGGGATGAAATGCTTCAATTTAGAAAGCATCTGAGCTCAACTCTCTTCTGTAACTAAGGCAGGGCCCAGAGCGCTGCTATTGTGTCTCATGACAACAGGAAAATAAACGTTGAGGTCGTGCGAAACAGTGGGTGTGGCTCCCTACCAAGACGTTGACTGCTCCAGTTCACCAGCACTTCATTTATCTGAACTGACCAGACAGTATCATTGGCAGGGGGGGGCGGGCTGGGGTGGAGCCGACACCACCTGCACAATTATGTGCAAAACTGAATGTGATGCTGACATCTTTCAAGCTGGTGAGTCAACCGTGTTAATGAGGCTGTGCAAAGGAGGACTCATTTTTATAGGCTCGTTAGAGTATATGAACGTCATCCTCTATGTTTATCATGCATCTATGGACCTTTAGGATGATAAAGCTATATTCATAATGCTTCAAACACTCTCCATACCCTCCAAGAGAGAGTGAGACATCATTAACTCAATAAGGTAACGGCAGTACGATGTATGGCCTTATATACAACATCATCTTCCACGTACTCTAGATTTTACTGTGCTGCCATCACCTTTTCTATCATGGTTTTATGTGTCTAGCTGCAAGGCTGCAACCAAATTGCTTATATGAGATATTCAGTCTATAAGTGTGCTGAAAAAACAAACATTGTCTCGCGGCAGCTTCAAAGTCATAAGTTGGCAAGATCAGCAGAGCCCAGGTTTTTATTAGATAGCCTCAGCATTGTAACAGCTGAGGAAGCATCAAATTTGTAAATAGCAAGATTATTTCGAGAAACAAAACAGAACAGAAAACTATCTGAACATGCAGTTATAGAACGCTTTCACATGTTTTTTTACGCCTTCATTTGAACAAAGTGAAGAAAAACCTTCACAGTGGTTTGTGTAAATTGAGGCCTCATAAACCAAACCAAAAGATCCCTCTGATTACTGACCACTGACATCAGCTCCTCAATCAACAGAGGCTCAAACTCTTCAAATGGTAAATAAACAACACCACCACCATTCCTGACAACATCCCTTGAAAGATTCACTACTTCTTACAACAGTTTAGTTGATGCTGAGTGCTGAAGGTCAATACAATTTTACTGCTGAACAAATCATTAATCTGCTCCTCTGGCACAGTGAGAAGCATGTGGACGAACATACATTAGGAAGCCTGACAGAGCTCCGAATACAACAAGGAAGAAGAATACATGTTTATCATTGACTGGAAAACTATTACAATGCTTGCAGAGAGTTGTCCATTTTTCAACTTTACACAACTTGAAATGAAAGCAGCTTGGTAACAAAAGAGAATGCTGAAGAAGTTGCCAGATGTTTATCACAGACCACAGACTATGGTTGCAAAAAGAACCAGTCCTGACTGAGGCTGAAAGCAAGACACAAAGGTCCTCGATCCATCATAGTGCTAACAGAGAGAAAGTCAATAACTCAGACACAATCCACCGATTGGGCCATCTTGAGTTTCCAAAATGGCTCAATTTATATGTCTATATTGTGCAACAGAGGACCAACATATATTGCTGCAGTCCTGTGAAGACTTTCTCGCAGTGAAGCCACATTGCTATCCACCTCTACAACCTAAAGAAGCCGAGATCTTATCAGAACCAACCTTTGAGACTGAGAATATTTGAGGGACATTTTCGTGGTAGGTCTCATAAGCAAAGATAGATTAGAGAGATTAAACAGCTTACGGGGCAAGTGATGTTCTTGCTGCATGTTCTCATTGCATGTCAGTGTATAACAACTGTCTTTTTGTTGTTCAATCACGCAAGGTAAGTGTTGCTCAAGAGATGGAGACGACCGAGCCCAGCTGAGTGCCTGCCACCCAATTGAGATGCAGGACGGGAGGACTCTGGAACTGACGTTGAATGGATGGATCCACATCACTGAAGCTTTGATTTTGTGTGAATCAGCAGTTAAAGGTCTGAGGATGAGCTGAGGATTGGGGGAAGGGTAGAACAATGAGAGAGAGAGAGAGAGAGAGAGAGAGAGAGAGAGAGAGAGAGAGAGAGAGAGAGAGAGAGAGAGAGAGAG
>JASSRZ010000074.1:4429716-4451439 GCA_032164315.1 Malacoctenus gilli
GTCCATTTTCGAGGGAGGGCAATTGGTGGGATGGAGAGTGCACCCCCTGTCTTCCTGCAAAGGAGACGGGTTAATTTTACCCACCCTAACCCTAACCCTAACCCTAACCCTAACCCTAACCCTAAACCCTAACCCTAACCCTAAACCCTAAACCCTAACCCTAACCCTAACCCTAACCCTAACCCTAACCCCTAACCCTAACCCTAACCCCTAACCCTCACCTAAATTTCTTTGTTCTCTAAATTGTTAAATATAACATTCTAAAAATTACATTACACTTTTTTTAATTTCATAACAAAGCAATAACTTATTTTATTTAAGCAATTCATTTTGTTTAAAAGAGTTAAAAATGCATTTAAAAATTGATTTGTGTGCAGGTCCTGAAGAAGGCCACTTACAGGCCAAAACGTCGACAAAGCACACATTCTTTTACCGGAGTAAACGGATTTTCTTTTTCTTGTTTGTTTGATATTCTTTTTTTTTTTAAAGAAAGACAACTATATTTCTTTTCCAATTTTGGAAAATGCTTTTATTTGAAACCTTTTTTTTTTTTTAAAAAAAAACAAAAACAACAAAAAAGAAACAGACCAAAAAAAGTATATACAATAATATGGATGGCCATTGGACGGAGGTCCATTATGGCAGGAGATGCCAGCACCCTCGGGTCCATCATCAAGGGAGGGCATTTGGAGGGATGGAGCGTGCGCCCCCTGTCTTCCTTTCAAGGAGACAGGCTTTTTTCACCCATCCTAACCCTAACCTTAACCTCTAACTCCAACCCTAACCCTAACCCATTTGAAGTCCTTTTCTATTGATCATATAAAGGTGTCTGTAAACAATAAAGCAGCAAAAACTCATAATGTTTCTTCTGGACCTCAAAGGTTTTTAGTTTGGGAGTTATGGGAGACAGGTAGGCTCACGAGACCTGATACGTGTCCACTGGCATCTCGTGGACAGATGGAGTGAAGCAGGAATTGGTCAAACGTTGCACATGTATTGACACTTTAATTCATGAAGGTGAAAACACACTTGCTGTTAAACCCATGTTTTTTTTGTTTTCTTTGTTGTTGCTATCTTAAGCATATAATGGAAAATTCCCCGATGTGCTGATGAAACCACAATGTAGCAACGATTTTGAGACAGAAAGCGTGACATTTGATGACAAAGTGGGGAATATATTCAGTGGTGATGCACACACAAGTATTTTCAGTGGGAGGTTCAATGTGTGTTCAGTGGGATGCTGAAGTGTTTACTCCAAAAAAGGAAGCATGTTTAAAGGTTTGACTTCCCCCATCATGCTGACTTGAAGAGGATGTCATAAGAATTAAGAAAACAGAGGGACGAAGAGAAGGCAGAGAGTGAGGGAGACAGAGAGAGAGACAGAGAGAGAGAGAGAGAGAGACAGAGAGAGAGAGAGAGAGAGAGAGAGAGAGAGAGAGAGAGAGAGAGAGAGAGAGAGAGAGAGAGAGAGAGAAAGAGAGAGAGAGTTTTTTTGTTTGTATGTGGTTTCTTTTCCCAAGTCAGTCTTTTCTTTTGGTGTCAATGATGCCGGTTGTTGGTGGTGGACGATCACCCTGGATATACACTCTCTTATTTACCTTTTTAAAGCTCTGCGGTAAGTTTCATCTTTTATTTCTGTTCATCCATACAAAGCTAATATATTGTTACATCTTCACGCATGGTGCAAAATGTGGACATATAAATATATTCATATATAACCAAACATACCACCTGTCCTGTCCTGTATATCATCTTTCTGTTTGTGTGTTTGCAACCTTGGACAGGTTGAAACTGGAATCATTTTTATCAGGAAAATCAGTTTCCCCGGCAAGATTCTCCCAATTTATTTTTATTTCAAGCTGTCACCTGCCAGGAACAAAGAGATCACCACCTCATGTGGCAAAAACACATACGTTTTTAAATGTCCTGTGGCGAGCTCATCTGTTGCCTCACTTCAACATCAATTTGTGCAACTTCACATGATCCCTGCCACATGTTGTATCTTCCCCTTCTCATGTGTAGGAAGACTTTTTGCGTCAACTTCCCCTCCCACGCTTCCTGCACCGACGCTGGACATATTGAGCTCAGAGGACACAGTGGTCCTTATCTGCAGAGTCCCTGAGGGCTACCATGGGTTTATGTTCAAGTTATACCAGGAAAGAGATGAGGTAACTTTGTGTGTGTGTGTGTGTGTGTGTGTGTGTGTGTGTGTGTGTGTGTGTGTGTGTGTGTGTGTGTGGTTGTGTGTGTGTGTGGTTGTGTGCATGTGTGAAGAGAGAGAGAGCAATTCATTTTGTCTCCTTTTTTCCATTCTGTCATTCAGGTGGACTATGTGAACCTGCAGTCGGGTAAAAGTGAGGTTCATTTTACCGTCACAATAAAAGAATCAGATAAAGGCCGACGTGAGCTTTTCTGCTGTCTGTACAGGGACCAGCAGGGTGTCTATAGTAGGGTTAGTCCCTATTTGCAAGTGCAGCGTCAAAAAGGTTTGTACACACTTCCTAATGTATCATTACTAACACCAAGATTAAGACCTTTGTATGGGTCAGTTTCATTGAATTCACTGAAAAACAATGCAGTTTTGTTCTCTACTTGTGTTTCAGTCCAGAACACACCTTTGCCTCCTCCAACTTTAGATCAATGCTCATCCAAGTTAGGGTCAGGCATATGTCTTTGAATAATGTTGACGTGAAATAATTACAAATCAAGTTTTCCCTTCCTGAGATGACACTTCTGTGCTGTTCATGTCAAGAAAAATAAACAGTTGAATTATCCTATTGAAGATCCAAATTACCCTGGTTGATCACTGTTCATTCATCATTGATGAGCAGGCTTTCATTTCCTGACACAATTTGTCTCACCTTCTGCTGATCTCAAATGTGGTCACAGGAAATAAACACTCCCATCCGCTCTTTTCCGTCACACCATGCACGTGCTCTCTGTGGTCTCTTATTGTCCTACGCTCTGTGGGTGTGTTTCATTGTAGCCACATCCTGCGCTTCATATAGAAACCACACACCCACTGACACAGACACGCCATCAAACATGTACCATGTACCAGCCACTTCTGCTGGCGGTTACAGGGAGAACCTCGGTGAGAGATTGGGCAAACCAGAGACGGAGATTTCAACTTTTTCACTTTTGCAGTGCTATATGTTGAAATACTGAGGATACACACAGGCCTACACCCACAACAGTACACTGGCTATTTTCTCCATTATGCATCAGAGTTTGTGGAATTCGGCACCTCTCTGCTCCTTAAGTCGCCCTCTTCTTGCCCTAACCTCTCCTCTTGACAGAGGTGGCCCTCAAGTATATCTGTTTATTCCTGACTAAGGAGCTTGTGTTTGCGAACTTGATGTGGGCTTTTGAATTATATCAATGTTTCGAGAAAGAGGACGCAGTTGAAAATATGATTCAAAAGTAAAAATTATGTTTAATTGATGAAAAATCTCTAAAGAAGAAAAAACAAGACCCAGAAAAACAAAGTAGCAACCAGAAACTCGTTTTGACCCAAGGGCACACTCACAAACATGCACAAAGAGAGGTAAAATTAGACACGAGCCAACCAACAGAAACTGATAGGAAAAGTACATTGAGTGATGACTTGATGAATTGACGATTTATTAAATGAAACAGAACACATGATGGAAAAATATGAGGAAAAACATAAAGCTAGAAACAACTTCTCCCTTCTTGAACATTTCCTTTTTCTTTTGCAGATCCCACCCCCACTCATACATCCCTACTGTCACCTGTTTTGTCAGTCGAGCCCCCCTCAGGTGTGGTTAAGCGGGGGGGCATGCTGACCTTTAGCTGCGCAGTCCCGGATCCTGCGCCTTACTTACAGTCACAGTCTAACAAACCCATGACATTCCTGCTGATGAGGGCTTCGAGGCAAACTGGGGCGGCGCCCATCGTCCTCCCTCCTCCAGCCAATCAAGTGCTGAACCCCGAACCGCAGCCTGGAGTCTTCACCGTGGGGCCTGTGAAGGGGGGGGAGGAGGGCGAGTACAGCTGCATATACCAGATCCCCACAGGAAGGACACTTGTTAACTCAACTGTCAGCAACCTGGTGAAGGTTAGCATCGCAGGTGAGGGTGGTCAGGGTGACCTTTTCCTCTTCAAACACCAACTTCTTTAATCGCATTAATTAATTTATATTTTCACTTATTCTTCAATTTGGAGGCATTAGATTGTTATTTAAAAACTAAAACTCGGCAAAATTCAACATTTGCTCAAACCACTCATATATGAATTGTTCCTTTATTTACTTGAATTGTCTTTGATTTGCTTTTTTTTCTGGCTCTTCCCTGTCAGACATGCTGCCTGTGCCCAGCCTGGTTCTCCAGCAGCAGACAGATGTGTGGCATCTGCTCTGCACAGGCTCTCCTGCATACCCGGGGGCTGTGTTCTCCCTCTATCTGGCAGACATGGAGCATCCTGTCACCACACGACATGCCAAACACATCCAGCATCATGTCACTTTCCCAGTGCTTGTCCAGGACACTGTGGTGGTCCAGTACCAGTGTCAGTACAGTGTTTCACTGGGAGGGGCATGGAGTCACTCTCCAAAAAGCCTCCCTCTGGCTGTAACCAAAGGTTTGGACTCTCTTTTTTATGTGATTCACACCAATTCATTTAGAGGGAAATGTCAATGGGTCATTGTTTTTTCTCAATTTTTCAGGACCTTCCTCACCCCCAGCGAAAGGTAAGTTCATTAATTCTTACAAAAGGTAAAAGAAAAAAAAGTCCGACTTTCTGTTGATTTTATCAGCAGCTGAGTTCTGGGCTGAGGAAGTCTCCAGACACGCTGAGACTTCTGACGAAAGAACATATTTGTTTATCCCAAACCTTCTTTGCCGTTGCTAATGATGCCAGTGTGCTACCTGCAGGCTCATCAGGCGTTGATTGGCCTCTTGTTCTGGGCTCTTTCTCCACGGTGGTTTTATTCCTCGCCTCGTTTGCTCTTCTGGTTGTTGTGGCACACAGGAAAGGTATTTCAACACGCAAACCTTCTGGTCTTCAGTCATCCTTTTGCGCTGCTTCGACTTTGAAACTGATGATTGTGAAGCTGATTATATATTTTTGTCATTTCAAAGTGAAAGCAGCAGCACAGGAGAAGAAGAAAAGGTATCAAATTTTTTTAGTTGCTTGATGGTTGGAAACGTAAACGATTTGGATTTTCTTTTCCTACCCTGTTTATTCTCCTCAAAGGAGCAAATTTTATTTGTTGCTAAAACCTGAAATATCATTAAAAGGTCATTAGAAAATGCAGCCTTCAATAATGTAGTCTTCAATGAAAAAAAACTGCATTCAGAACCCATAATGGTCCTTGGAGCTGAGCATTAGTATTTTTATTAAACCTCAATGTGCTACATAAACTATAACACTGGGTTACAGTATAGACATTGTGGTAATAAAGATGATATGTTGCACTGTTTCAGGGAAGAAGCGCAGTTCTGGACTCAACTTCATGCTCAGGACCACGTTGTTGGTGAGTTTTTCTTTACAGAAACACATTTTTGTCTCCTCTTAAATATTTTTCTTAACATTTAATTGTTGTCGGTGTTTCCCATGGAAATAAAACTTTGCAATATTATGCCAAGTGAAGACAATGAATGTGAAGACTGATCGATTGTGATTTTGTCTTTTTTCTTTCTCAGAACTCACACATACGAGCTTCTCTTCTCAGGTAAAGAATATTTATCACCCGAGGTCTTTAACGAAAGAATAAAATTGAAGTTCAGATGAAATCAGCTTCATTTAAGTCTTGCATTATTTGAAGAAGTTAAAGACCGTCCACTTTTTCTGATGACAGTGTCAGCTCATTAGAAGTTTCTGCACTAATTGAAACACAACGTTACCTGATTTAAATTTGACCACGCTCCCAATTTCAATTATCACTCTGTGGAGGGTTACATTGCTGCCAGACCCTCTGTCACTTGGATCATTTTCTATGCATCTAATATTGGAGCCTTTCCATTGCTCAGTTGATCTTCATCTGAAGGTAGATGGAAAAGTCTCAGTGAGCCAAATCTGGAGGGTAGTGAGAAAGTAGTGGTAGTTTGGTGCCTTGTAACACACTACTGGAGCACCTAATTGCTGTTGGGCCAAAGCTCAGGTTGCTCCCACTTCAGACACTTCAGAAGTTGCGCAGCTCTGCACACTCTGACACATTGAATAATTTCACCGAACTCAATGAATCAAGCAGAAAAAAAGAGCAGGAAAGAAAGCGTTGCAACTTGGGTCAGTTCTATTAATTTCTTCGTTCAGATCAGGAATAATGTGAAGGACTGATAACGAGTTAAATTGTTATTTACACATTAGGAAGTGTCGAACACAATCACTGTACAAGGACTGTCCTTTTACAGCTTTGTGATTCATGAGATAAAGCGTAAGTACAGATTGTTTGACGTCATTTTTTCCCTGGTGTTTTGCAGTGTTATTCTAACTTTCATCATGCTAAAGTCTTGTTTTGTCCTTTATGGCCACTGGCAGTATGGTGACGGATTATTTTATGGTTGAAAACTTGGTGAAGTTAGGTTTTGCCTAAAAAAAAAAAGCAGCTTGGACCAGTGGTTGCAGAAGCATATAAATGACAGAAATCAGAAGGACGACTCTCAGCTCTCTCATGTTGATTTGACTCAGGACTGTGGAATTTGCGGTATTTCTGTGAGCACCGCGTCTCTGCCGTAGACACACTTGACTATTCCAAACAACTCTAAACTTCCATGAATCTTTTTTTCTATAAACACGTACTTGCATGATGAGACTTATGCGCATATCTCATTGCCAATCAACAAAACTAACCCCGTCCCGATCACGCTGCCAACTAAAACCCACACAGACAGTGCTTCTCATTAGTGCTGTTGTGCAGTGTTTGAGTGTGTGTCTCATTAGTTCTAATCACTTTCATTAATTAGCTTGATGAAGGGCTTTCATGAGAGTAAAGGCTCACTCTAGGCCCTCTTTGCCCATGCTGTGTGCTCTTACCTAGCTGCCATCTGAGGGGGCAGCAGAGTGCAGCGCCGCACCAGCGAACGCAACACACACACACACACACACACACACACACACACACACACACACACAAAAGCCATTAACATTAAACAGTGGTCTAAGCACTAATTTGGTTAGCCGTAGAGCTACTTTCCACATCTAAAATCAAACTGATTTATTTGCATGTTTTCACTAATGAATAGGATTTATTATGTGCAGTTACATCTCAGCACCGGTTTTGCTTATAAACGAAAACAAAAAAAAGGTCGATTTTAGAAGTTAGAGGTGACAGAAGTCCGAAGGACTGAATCACCGACTTGATCCCTGACTTGATCTGATAATCGTCAGTGACAAATAATGCAGCAAGCAAAGAAAAGTTTTTAAAAAATGGTTGAAGAAAACACATTTGATCTTTGACTTCTGGAGGAAAGAGAGAAACAACAAAAACTTAATGAGGGAAAAATTTTGATAGAATCGTCTTGCATGTTGCTTTTCAGCGTGAATGTTACGTAAATGCTTTTATCTGAATCAACATTTTCAGACAAAATAATTGTGTCCTCATGTGTAAAAGGAAGTGTGCTGTTGACACTTGTGAGGTGACAAAGATAAAGAAAAAGAAAACATGTTGAATGGAGGATGTTGCCAAGGTAATACTCGGTGTTGACATTTATGCTTCGCTGTATTTAGTTTTCGCAAGTTCAAGTTGTTGGAGACTTTTTTTTTTGCAACCTACATGTTTAACAGTAAAAGGACTTGTCTGCATGCAGGACTGGGCCAGCGGGGACACTGAGACGGCCTCCAGATCCCCCCACTGGAACTCACTCTCCACATTTACAAGCCCGAGTCACTGAAAATCATTGCTCTTTCTCTCTCTCTCTCTCTCTCTCTCTCTCTCTCTCTCGCTCTCTCTCTCGCTCTCTCTCTCTCTCTCTCTCTCTCTCTCTCTCTCGCTCGCCCTTTGTATATACTTCATCATAGTTTATCAGTGTAGCATCAGTTGGAGAGCCACAGCAGGACAGGAAAGGCTGTTTCCACAGTCTCTCTTTCATCTTTGCACTGATGATGCAATTTAACGGGATGTTATGTTTGTTCCAACTCACGTGTAACTGAGCCAGTAAATCTAAATAAAGAATTATTGTTGGTATTGTTATCATCTTTGCATGTGGGCTTTTAGCGGGTTTTTTTGTTTTTATTTAATTTAAAAAATAAACTTCTGGTTTTATTTTGGGACATGGAGGGAAAAAAGGTGACAAAAAATATGGTGACATGATGTGTTTTAGCTTGATCTTGACTCCCTGATCACTTCTCTTCTCATGTAGGAGTCATTATTTCTTTACCTTCAAACACAAAACGAATTATGCTATATGAATGCATAACAACAACATAACAGTAAGAATAAGAATAAAAATAAACTTAACATTTTTTTTGCACTTTTTTCTAATTGTTGTCATGAACTCTCTCTGCCTGGTGACACCACTAATTGAATTCAGTCAAGTGCTGCGTTGCTCCCTGCTCTGTCTACTCTGTCTGATTACCTCCACCTGCTCCTGCTCTGCCCCACCCTCGTTACCCTCCAGCTGCACTGCATTACCACTCATCATGCCCTGTATATAGAGCCCTGTTTTTCAGTCCACACTTGTCAGATCATCTGCAAGCCTGCATCGGATTCCTGCCTGTCTGCTTTCTCTTCTGACCCCAGGGACCTGTCTTTACTTCTGCTCTGATGTCCAGCCCCGGCTACTCTACCTGCCTTCTGCCTACGACCACGGTTTCGGATTATCCCTGAACGGTTAATAAATCTTTGAACTTGAACTGCGCTCTTGGGTCCTCGCCTGTCCTGACAATTGTCTCAGATAATCTCACACGATTCTAGTGTGAAATTAAAAAAAGTTCATCTCAAAACACTGAGCTGTAGTTCTGCTCAAGCCTCTGTAGAGGGCACTGTTAATGCACAATTTCCAAAACCAAAAAAGAAACCTTGTGGTGTCACACAAGAGTGTCATTTGTCAAGCTCATCGCTTTTGAAGAAACGAAGCAGGTTGGGGGGTTGAGAGGTGCACTGTGACCGTCACATACATGAAGTCAAACAGCCATCAGTAAAAAAGAAACAGCAGATTTTGAGGTTCATTTTATTTCGCAATGGGACAATGTGACAAGCACCAGCCTTTGGGACCTTGTTCGAGTCCTTGTTGTGGTACTTGAGAGAGCACGGACATTCAAGCACTGTGCAACAGAAAGTAAAAGGACTCAGGAGGGACACGCACCTCCCGCCTGTTCATATAGTTTTTATAGAGTACAATTACTCAGCCCAGCCTGACTGTCACTGTACTTCGGGTAGCTGTATAAACACAGTGTTTTATGATATTTACAGGCCTCCTCAGTGACACTTTGATGTTGAATCAGGGGCTGCCTTGCACGGGGGGAAGGTAACTGTTCACTCGTACGCACAGAAGTACACTGAGGAGAGGCGAGGATGGACACAGAGGAGCGTAAAGGTTGCAAAGCCTTGCTCGATCAGTCTGGCTCATTTTCATGTCTGAGTCATAGTTTACTGGAACAAACAGTGGACACATTCAGTGATTGGTTCAGGGCTTTGGCTAACCTATTTGTGGAAAGAGGGGGAAAAATGGTACGTGTCCCCAAACGGCGGGAGTTCAATACCTTCATCAGCCAAAGCAACATTCGAATTGACACCTCTGTCACGTGGCTCAAACTAACCCGTCCTTATGTGTTTTTGTGCGAGTGAAAAAGTGACACACTGAACTATGAGTCAGGTCGATATCAAGTGACATTTGTGATGTTAATACTCGCGATAATTGCCCTTTTTAATGTCACCACATGCTGAGTCTCTGATGCATCAGTGAAGGAGTGAGTGCAGAAACTGGGCATGAAAACGCGAGTGGTGACAGTGTTTTATCGACACCCTGAAAGATTTGCGGCTGCGTTTGGTTACACAACTGAACTTATGTGACGCCAATCTTGTTAATTCAATACTTGGTGTAAAGCAACTTGCACATTTCCTCATTATTCTCAGTAGGTTGTGTCAAAGTGTTACCAAAATCGCTTTTGTCATCCTCTAACTGCTCCAGAAACATTAAGTGACTGCATGGCAACACTCAAAAACACAACAATTTCTCAGATGTCAGTATAATCATTTCAAGATGTGATCCTGTTGTCAATAAAGCCAAAGCCAAATGTGATGCAGTTGTAAACTTCATAAAGTTTAGACCTGTATGATTTTGTGGTGCCATGTTATGATGATGAGTTCTATTTTCATGAAAATTTACTAGTCTGATTATAGTTGTTTGTCGGAAGAGTCTGAACGCACTGTAGCTCTTTGTGGAGCCCGCTCAGTTGCTCTACTCACATCATTCTCACAGCGGTTCAGTATGACTCAGTATGAGCCGCAACAGTAACTCCAACATAAGATGGCCTTTTTGTTTTTTGCCAGTATTTCAGGACTTGGTAAGAGTCAAGGTTCAAAAGAACATACAGCAACCAAATATGAAAATTCTCTTTAAAAAACTTGACTGTCGATTGATCTGTCAAGTTCATTTGACTACAATTTATTACTGTTTCAGAGAATTTTCACATTGTGTCTCTGATGAGCTCTAATTTCCAACAATAAACTGAATTTATGCTTGAGGTCAGTTTCGATTGACGTTGATTCATTTTTTTTACAAGATTATTACCATCAGTCCACATAAGCTGGAAGGAAACCTTTTTCACCAATGTAATAAGGGGAGTTCAGGCTGATACATTAAACTGCTCACAGCAAATTCAATTAAATATGGTGTATTGGAGGCATAAACTCAAAAGTGTCCAAATGCAGTTTTTCATTGTAGCTGTATGACCCACCAAGGAAATACAAACCCTCAGTACATGTAAAACACTGAGCGTGAACCATGGACAAAGTACATCGAAAAATTTAAACTGTCCAAAGAAAGATGCGTTTGAATCGTCCTTTATGTTCCGGCTTTTCTCCACAAAAAGGAAAAAAAACCGAGCCTTCACACGAGCGGCGGCTAATCCTCCAAATGTTCGCCGACACACACAATGCAGCTGAAATGAATTTGTGCCAGCAGGTTTTTGGGGAAACAGCGATAATGAAATATCATGGAAATGAGTTGGGAGCTTAGTAGGTCACACAGATACGCAGGTTCTTTTTTGGCCAAAACAGTCTCTAGGGAAAAAATGACACCTTGGAGACAGCTGGGCAAAGTGATTAGATTTATCAGTTCAATGGTTTGAATTGTTTTGCCAGAGAGTGAAAAGACATAGACGACACGCTGGCCTTTCTTGTCGTGTGTAGATTTGATGTTGTCGATGGTTTTCTCCTCAGTTCACATCCAGCGCCTTAGGTGCTGCAGAGTTTCGTTCCTCAGTGGAACAATAGCAATGAAGTTGCCTCCGCAAGAATGAGGCTGATTAATAATGTCGAGCGCTTAGATGGTCGCAGGAGTAACAATGTCATGGCAATGTCACTGGGCTGCGTCCAGTCAGAATGAGGTGATGAATTATTCACAGGAGACTGGAAGGTCACTAAAGCATGATCCCCTCTGTGCACACATACACCCACTCTGAGGCCCACCAGGAGGCTCATGCTGCCCAACTCCTGCACAGATCCTCCAAATTCATTTCCATTTTCTTCTTCTTTTGTCATACGCAGGACTGAAATGAAGACATAACAGACGACAGAGATGCTTTTGGAGAAGTTTGGAAAATTTATGTTGTGACCAAAACACACATTGCATCAGTGCAAATAGGTCAAGCCCTGGTGAGGACAACACACCTTCAGAGAAACTGGAAATACAGGGTTGTTTTTCAGACTTACTTTCTGTGATCGAAACCAGAAAAAATGTGACACTCTGCCCAATCTCAGATTAACTGAAAATGAGTACAGCAAAAAAACAACAAAGTTGGCTTTATAGGTGAATTCAGGTTTGAAAATCAAACGGTTATTCAATCAATTTGTCTCCCAACAATGCAGGTCCTATTGAGGATTTAGTCGCCGGGTGAGCTAATTCCAGTTTCACTTTGCACTTTTCATCGAAATACTTTGTTTTCTTATCCAGCTCTGAGTTTTAAAGCAGTAAAACAAAGAGAAAACATATAGACAGAAGAATAGAGGGACATACTGACTCTTGTTTGACACAGGCACTTCATAGAGATCACATGGTTTCACACGCTGAGTTGCCAGTTTAGTATAAACTCTTGAACGATGCAACCAAATACTGTTTCCCATTGTGTCGTCGCCCTGCTGTGAATTACCCATGTGAAACTGGTTACTTGTAGTGATTGGTGACATGAGTTTCTCAGCTTGTCTTTACACTTGGGTCAAAAAACTCAAACAACAAATTCAAAATAATTAACGAAAAAAAAAGGAAAACCAGTTTCTTTGATTGGTCTGTGTGAGCAATTATAAGGTAACAATTAACGTTGCTGCTTCTCCACCTTAAAGCACGCAGAGGTATCGAACACACCCTAGAGAGTTTATAAGTTTATAAGAAAAAGCAGAGAGAAAAAGGGAAGCTTCTCTTTTGTTTTTGAGGTGTTGATTGCATAAATGTTCTCAAGTAACTGGAATGCTTGTCTAATGTGTAAAGATGCCCTCTGATTAGACTCCAAGGCAGACTGCACAATATGTAACAAAAGAAACATGTGATTCGGACAGGAAAAAAGGTATTTTTTCCAGTTTCAGAATAGACTATCATGATAAACAGTCCAACGATACAGAAGCTCATTAAGATCATTATGATTTGAAAATCCCATTTTCACAACACCTGTGTTTTCACTCTCTCCCATAAAGAATTAATGTTGTCCTTTGCTCCTTCACATTCATTTGTCTCGGAGTTTGCACCAGAAGCTGGCCAAGTGCTTATCTCCTACTCGGTGCCCACCTCCTCCTTTCTCTCCATCCTGCTGAAGTACTATTCAGGGTTTTCAGTCCACCACCAATCATTTTACTTGCTCCCAATCCTCCTGACCCCCTTTCTAGCCTCAATCCCTGACCTCTTTCTCACTTCAAATTCTCTCTTTATCGCTGCTCCCTCCTCCAATGTGCTCCCTCCTTACTTTCACTGTTCCCCGTCTTTAGTTCCACTTCAAAAAAAACCACAGGCCTCTGTAAACATCCCCTCCTCCTCAATCATGTTCCTCGTTGTGTCCATTGATCTGCCCGGACTCCCAGCGCTGCACCAGTGGAGTCTTCTGTCGGGGACTCCATGGACACAACAGGACCTGAGTGAAAGGGGAAAAAGGAAAGGGGGAGTGCAAGGGGATTGCAATGTGGGGAAGAGGGAAGGAGGTACATAGTTATGATGAAGTGGGAATAACATCACGACAATTGTATTGCAGATATATTAAAAGATAAAAGACATCTCAGTGAGGAAACAAAAGCAAAGGAAGGGTTAATTTGCTCCCTCGACAGGATATCGCTTTAGCTTAGTGCTGTGAGCTTTGAGCTCAGGTCAATGTGCCAATAATCGGCGACCTGGTCCTTTTTTTTAGGTAGTTGCTGCAGTGCAGTCAGGATGCAGATGTGCACTGCGTGAAGAGTAGAATGGGAACGACGTGAGACGCTGGGAGAAAACAAGGCAAAAAGTTGTTAACGCTAATGCCGAAGTGAATCGTGCGGCAAAGTCAGAAACAAATTGACGTCAACAGCTAAAGCTAAATGAGCAGAGCTCAGCTTTCATCAGAGATACCAGTTTCAAAGTGATGCAAGACCCACAAGGCAGGTAACGGAAATCAGTGGGATTCTCAATTGACGTTATATTTTCCCTGATATTGACGCCACACACAGACACACAGACACACACACAGACACACACACACACACACACACACGAGCTTTCACGCTGCTTCTCTCTCCCCCTTCCCCTCTGTCTTGGTCTCAAGGCTGTTTGCCTCCTTCACTTATCTGTAAAGATAAGCGCCTTACTGTGTGTTCAAAGTCTTATCAGATGTTTGTGCCCCATATTTTGGTGCAGAGAAGATGCTGATATCCTCCCAGGGGGCTTTCTTTATTGAACCCATTTGAGTCCAGTGCAATTTTGAACATATGTTCATATTCATGCAGCTCAAAGATCGATTTGCCTAAAGTGCCACAGAGTTTCACATATGAACTGTTAGCTTAAAAGGCTTAATGAACAATGGAACCCGATATTTTTCTTCGTTGCATTTAGTCACATGCACTGACGTAATTTGCTTATATTTCCATGTCCTATACCAAGTGGAGGAGGGAGATCGGGGTTTGTGTGTGAATGTAGAGGAGAAACAGAAAGCTGTATTCCGAGGGACACAGTAATTTCTAAACCTCATTGAAAAGCAAGAAATTGACGACCTGAACGCACCTCCGGCTGGTTCAGCTTCTCGTCTTCAGCTCGAGTTGGAGGTTTTACACAAAACCTGCCGACGGGCTGATGAGCTGCAAGAGACGGAAGCAATTAATGGCGGGGTGGAGAAGAAAAAAGCAATGAGGCAGAAGTGCTCCTCTGATTTTGTTTGGGCGCCTCTCCATAAGTAACAAACTCTCTTTACATTAAATGAGGGGTGAATATTATGAAGTGGAGTGAGGACTGCAGAGGGGGAGCTGAGGACAGGAAATTATTTCATTGAGACGAACGTTGGGAAATCAAAGCAAACAGAACAGAAGGAGAATAGAGGAAATAAATGAAAAGGGAAAGGTTACGTAATGTAATTCGTGTACAAAGCGACACACTTCCTTCAGAACACTGAGTCATGACGATACAAGTGCAGCAATGGCGCACCCTTGCCAGTTCATTTCATCAATTGTTAACCTTATGATGATTAGTCACAGTGTTCATTCACTCTCTGACAGTCACAAAACCACACCGGCAAACATACATAGTGACGAAACAAACACAAAAACCCCACCTTAACTGTCTGATGGGCCACGGCCCTGAAAGATTAACATCTACAGATTAGAAGTAACAGTCCAAAGGTTTCAAAGAAATTAAAATAAGTCCACTTCCTTGTATATATTTATTTATTCAATTGAATATCATACCCTCAAATATCATCCAGTCTTCTTTTGTCTTTTTTTTAAACCAGAGACTCTTTTTATATGATGGATTTTATGGATATTAACCACTTCAATACTTTGTGATTTTGTTATTCTAATATCTGTTATTTCACTTTTTTACCCACTTATTTCACTCATGTCCAACAATAAAAAGCTGCAGGCTTGACACAGTGTAGCATCCGGGATAGACAACCATCCAAACCAGGCTATATTTATAAAATATATATCTAGAATTTTTGCTATATTAGATTGCTAAAAACTAGTATCATGACAGGCTTAGCATTGGCATTTTAGAGGAGTACCAGGTACCTGAGAGACGTGGTTTGTTTTCCACATAGCTATATTTTTTTCCAGCCAGCCAGCTCACTTTCTATCAGGCTGGCTAACTGGTTAGCTGTAACGTACTGTATTAAGACATGTGATACAAGAACCTCAATCAGAAACCATGTAGATAGACACAAATTGGTATATGAGCAGTTGTGACGTTTTAGGACAGACATATATCTTAAGTAGATGTATATTCTGACCCAAACAGAAATATATGCATAAATTACAGCACTATGTGTGAGTCTCAAAGGTTTTTACTTTGATAACAGTTATTGCACACATTTCAGATGTGGTAAACCCCTGGTTGGTGCACAGGGCTTTTGTTTTGAAAGGTCTCTGAGACTACAAATGTGTTGTATGCACTTTTCTAAATACTTAATTTAAAGTTCATCCCAGAGTGCGACTCTCCTCCATCCCTCCTTTCTTGCTGACACAATAGTGTTGTGATAGTGCTCAGAAATTTCCCCTTGCCTCAGCTTTTGCAATTAATATGACAAACTAGTTGCTACATTTGTTGTGGAGTCGCTGGATTTTATTTTCTTGTTCACCAGAAAAATGATCACCCGGTGTAAAATGATTATTGCTCGGAACGGCCAACACGAGTTTCGAAAGCAGTTTTGAGGTGTTTTACTGACCATGAAAAATATGAAATAATGTTCTGGGCTGTTTTCAGGGGTTTCATCATCTCACCATTGAAACACACACACACACACACACACACACACACACACACACACACACACACACACACACACACACACACACACACAGAGCAACATTCTGTTACCTGCAGAGAGGTTTGCCCCCCCTCCGGATGATGGCCCGGGGAAATCACGGACTCCATTCACTGGTGAAGATGCTGGGAGTCCTGCTCCTTCCACGCTGGGCACATCCCCCCCCCCTCCTTCTCCTTTTGGCCTGCCACTGCTCCCGTATAGACTCTTCCTCTGCTTGCGAAGTTCCTTTTCTCTCGCATGGGTCTCTTGAATGTCCTGCTGGACCTTCACCAAACTGGTCGAGGATCTCAGCTTGAAAAAAGGGTTCTCCTTGGGGGTCATATCATCATCCTCCTCCTCCTCCTCCTTCCCGGTGAACGATGACATGTAGAGCTTGCCAGAGTCAATAACAGTAGCAGCATTTGCCTCTGGTTTGGCATTGTAACATTTCTGTGCAGGGACGCTCAAGTCATTCTCTAAAATGACCACCTGGATGCCGGTACCCTCAGAGAAGCCAGGACCTCGGGACTTAAAGTTGGTTAAAACTTCTCCTTTAGCAGAACTAGCCCTCTGTGTGGGCCTGTGTTTTCTCTCTATATATGAGCCCCCTATGATGGATGTCTGTGATGCCAAGTTCTCCGGGGTCTCCACATTTGAAACATCACTAGCGGAGGACCAGGACGGGGTTTTACTTCTGGCTGAAATTATAACAGGAGACTCGGTGGGTGCTTGAAAGGCCTCGAAAATGTGTTTCCTCTCTTTCATTTGGCGGACCGTTCCTTTGTCATAGACACCCAGGACTTTGCCAAGTCTGACCAGATCCTGCTCCCTCTGCGTCTCCTCCTGGATGTCATGCTGCATCATTTTGCCTGCGAGCTCTCTGTCCTTGTCCTGATCCCTCTCAGACTTGCCAGTCTGCGACTGGGTAAAGACAGATTTCCTTAAAGGAATCTCGACATACTCAGGGGTGCTGGATGGGTTGGGGAGTCCCCTGGACTTCCTCAGACTGTTTTCGCGCTCTACAGACCGCCGGATCTCCCTCTCAATGGGTGTCTCTATGGAAAAATCTGCCTGGATCCCCTCCATGGTGCTGTAAGGAGAGAAGTCCGCTGATACTCCACTGTCACTCTGGTTTTCATCCCATGAGTCTTTCTCCATCCTGGCCTGTCTTCTGTGTCGGAGAGGCTCACCGCATGTGGGTTTCTCTTGCCTGAGCTGCTGTGTTTGGGTCGTGTGCGAGTCCCTCAACAGTTCCTCGTTGTGTCTCTTTCCGGCTGTCGCCTCACCTCCGAGTTTGTCGTCTTTCTGCCCTTCCTCTCCACCTGTTTGCTCATTTTCTCCTTCAGTCCTTTCCCCCGCCCTGCCGTGCCTTTCTCTCACAGCCACAACACAGGCAGAGCCGTGAGAAGCTGCCCCACCTTCTTTGGACGGCTCCATGGCAACGGTCGACAAAGGTGGAGATCTCTGGCCAAGCACCTGTTGTGCAGTTTCCTGCTTTTCTCCCCTGGGGGTAAACTCACAGTCCCTCTGGAGCAACGGCTCCTCCTGCTGTTTGGCTGGGGGACTTGCAGGCGGGGCTGAGCTTAGCTCCTGATTTTGGGCAATTGACACGCCATCAGAACACACACATGGGACAGCCTCATTGTCGGTATTTGTTGTTTCAAACTGGTTCTGACAACACATGATACCAATCAGTTCTTCTTCTTCTTCCTCGCTTTCATCAGCAAAAGGAGGTGATCCCACAATATTGACATCATCTGAATTGTCACTGTCAGATCGGAAATGATGAGCAGGTTTCGACGCATCACTTTCAGTCTGACTGCCACCGATGCCATCAGGTTGGATGCTCAGCTCTGCCACATTTCCCTCTGCTATCGTAACATCTGTTGTTGATTTCTCACACATTGGAGCTTCCCTAGGGGAAACTGTCTCAGTGAGCTGAGGGCTATTTGTCTGTTCTTGAATGCACTGGCAATCAGCGGAAGCAAGGTCCTCTGTGTGGTCTGAAATGACCTCGACATCACTGATCCACTCTCCCACCTCCCCGTCCGTGCTGGAAAAGGCCCCTGTCTCACAGTGTAAGGCACTGAGTGGAGGAGGAGAAGCATCATCTCCCGGCTCTACGAGGTCTCCAGGTTCCTCTCGAGTCTGTAATTCACTGGATCGCCTTTGGGAAACTTGCTCTAATTCTGTCACCACTTCTTCCAACTCCCCCGGGGAGCACCGACTTGTTACTGCCGACTCCCAAGAATCCATTTTAGTTGCTTCAATAATTTTGATTATTGAAAGTTCCCGGTTGTCTTGCAGAGTGGAGATTTGGGCCTCGGGCTCCGGGACGTCAAAGTCCTCCTCAGGCTCTGCCTTAGGTGCTCGTCTGTCTCGCAAAGGTGAGCTGTGGCTCGTTGTGGCGCCCTCCTCACCCTGTGAACAGGACTCACCCAGCAACTCCTCAAGAGGACCTTGTTCCTGCCCGGCGAGGGGCTTTGTTGTCATGGTGACAGGACTTATGATGCAAAAGCGTTAAGAGCAGTCAGGTTGTTTGGCCTGCAGCCAGTCAGTCTGAGAGAGAGCAGAAATGAGGGAGGAACAGCAGAACGGAAAGCAGTTAAACAACAAACAGCACACACATTTATATATAACATTGTTATTTCAGTGAATGTAAAAATGATTCACTCATATTAATAAACCATCATCAGTGTTCACACTGACATTTAATAGGGCGTGGGTTTTTTTAATGCTAAAGTTTCATCGCTGCCTTTTTTTTTTCCCATTTTCGCTTTCTTTCCTCTTTCAATCAATCTGAAATTTTACCAGGAAATAGATTTTTAAAAATTCACATTTCAAACCAAACGTTACAGACACAAATTTTAGATTTAAAGACTTTCGTTTTTGATGTTTTTTAAGCCCTGTGGCCACTTTACCCTCAATTTGGACCGATTAGTATCATAGAAAAAAATCTTAGGCTATTTCTATTGACTCTCAAGAGAAGCTACTTGAACCATATAAATACTGATTAGTAAGAAGCAGGAGCAGTTGGCTCCTCCATTTCCTGAATGCTGTTGTTTCATTTTCCTTTTGTTCAATCTTTGTATCTATTTGCATCGATGTGACTCAAAAACCCACTTTGTGGTGCATTTCTGCCTGATCGTTACAATGCAGATGACGACAGGCAGGAAGTCTATAACACCAGTTGGCTTCGGCTGTGATTCCCCACCTGCTCGACTCCACGTGCAGTGTATAAAGTTTTCTGCTGAGCACACAGTTCTCTAATCAGCTTACAGGCTGGGAAATGGCTCAATACATTGCGCACACGCACGCACACATGCACTCACGCACGCACGCTTGCACACACGTACACACATAACCACACCAATGAGATTTTAGCAGGAGAATCACACTTCAACGCTTTTTCGAAGACACATGGTGTTCTGCTCCACGCCTTTTTTCCCTATCAGTAGTGATGACCTGCCACCATCTCTCTCTCTCTCTCTCTCTCTCTCTCTCTCTCACACACACACACACACACACACACACACACGGGTTTGTCCTCCTCTGTGCTGCCTGCATCATGACACGCTCTCATTCCCATCCATGCTGATCCCTGCCAAGCCACTTGGACTGGGCTGTACTCCAGCACTGTGACTGATCATTAAGGGGATACTGGTCTGCAGCACTGAGGCCGTCTCCTCTTTGATGAAGCGGGATGGACGGCCAAAAAGGATCGCTCCCCCTCCGTGTCGAGATTAAAGGGAGTAACAGCATGTCATGATGGGAACAACGGACGATCGCTGTTGCAATAATGATGGCAGGACATGGAGATCCCATGGCAGAACAATGTGTCCGGGTGAAGTTGGATTGAGGTGAGGAGACTGAGTTGACAGCGAGCTGTGTGCTCTCTGAAAGGAAGTGTTTTGATGAAAAACACACCACCTGCTCATGGTCCACAATACACTTGTCCTGACATAATTGTGAAAACACCCAGCGGTGAATGCCCAACGCCAAACACAACATACCACTACTGTTTCAAGATTATACATTATTCTCAAAATTCGAATATATTTCCGGATTGCTCTCATTGTTTTCTTTCCAATCTGAACATATTGCACAATTTTTGTTCCATAGCAGCTTATTAGGGCGCACACAGAGGGCTCCATTCAGTGCCCGTTGTGAAATGTACCCTGGCTGATGTCAGATGGGCAATTCTGTCATTAAGCACGAGGTGGACAGAAGAGCGGGGGTGTTTGGGTGTCTGCCCTTTCTCGCACAATTATTACCGCCTAAATGAGAAACGACCGCGACTCATTAACTGGGTTTATGCATTCTGAGTCTTCACAGATGCCAGACACAGAAAACAGCTGGAGAATATATGTTTACGTGAAGTCATTACTTGTGTCAACAGCAAACAGCCTCATTGGACAAGAGCTGACAGTTTGATATGGGTCATAAAAACAGAATAATATACTTTCACGGTCTGAGAGCTCTCCACGTGGAAGTTTCATCATGAAATGGGGCATAAAAATTGTCCAGTAATGGTTTAAACGTTCCTGCAAATATCTGCTTAACCAGTTTTTATTCACCTCCGTCTGCTGATCCTGGTGAAACCAAAATAAGCTCAGGCTAATAATACGATAATCCTGCTAAGCTACAGCATTGAGACAAACCACTCAATTATATTGGGGCATAATAATAATTGGTTCAACTAGAGAGTGACATGGCCTAATCACATATTTGCCCCATTCCCTTTGAAAAGCTCATGACATTTTATTTCCAATAGGACCTGTAGTGTTGTTTTGTTTTGCACTGAAAATCCACCTCAGTTTACTAAAGGCTCATTCAGTTCTCTCATTTTGTTAAGTAAGGTTTCAAGAGATTGCGGATTAAAAGGGTATTAAAACTTTGTTACATAACGGGCTTATGTTTTTCTCATTATCTACAAAGTGTCTCCCTTTATCAAAAGCACAGCATAATCATGATCATCATTAAAAACACATCCGCGACATGCCTCACAAATAAACTCGCCCTCCTTTTTGGGGTCAGCAGTGTCCTGAGGTAGTTGAAGATTCGTGGGCATTTGACAAAAATGCAAATGAAATTTAAATAAATGCAGCTGGCTTCATCCTAATTAGAATTAGTTCAGTTTCAGCCTAATGGATTCTGACACCGTTTTCAAGCACATTCTGCTCTCGTGTTCTTTAATATACTTTAGTCACAGTAACAAAAAATCAAACCGGGAGAAGTTGGTCTCTATAGGCTCAGCAGGTCCTCAGTTCTACAGTTAATTCCTCATGGACTTGAGTCGAAAAATACGAAACCAAGGAACGCGCACTGGAATATCAGGAAGTTAAGGCAGCACATACCTGCAAACAAAATGCTTAGAAGATGTTCTCCGAAGTGTCGATATGAATCTCTGAGAAGCCTCGTCACTTCTTTCAGGTCACTGATGTTTAATGAACACAAAGGAAATCTGTTTGGTCACAGCTCCAGCATCTCACTGCCTGCACCTTCTCTCCTGTGCACAGAAACACCCTCAGAGCACCATTTGTGCTCGCCCTCATTTGCAAACACACACACACACACACACACACACACACACACACACACACACACACACACACACACACACACACACAC
>JASSRZ010000074.1:4451539-4479411 GCA_032164315.1 Malacoctenus gilli
GTGTGTGTGTGTGTGTGTGTGTGTGTGTGTGTGTGTGTGTGTGTGTGTGTGTGTGTGTGTGTGTGTGTGTGAGTGCGCGCACTTACAGCGATAGCCTCCAGTCGCTGTTTGTACTTCTCTGCCTCGTCCATCTTAGCACCTGGGACACAGTGAGACATGATACAAGGTTAGAGATCAGGGGGTTGAACACACATGACCGAAGTCACATGGACCTTTAAACCCAGAGGTGACGATGGTCAGAAGTTTGACAGAGGTTTTTTTTACAGCATGTAACCAAATTGCCGTTGAGTATCAGTAAAAATAGAAAAAAACACCAAGCTCTGTGTGATTCAAACATATATGAAAGCAAGCATCAAACAGCATTCCAGCAGGAGCCCCCGAACTCCTTCGATCCCACTCGCCTGCAACATGAAGACATCTGAAAGGTTCATGCGACTTACAGCAGAGGTACATTTTCAATAGTGCCCCATTAGTGAAGCACGTAACTTGGCAAAGTATACGGTAGCAATGAACCTTCATACAAGAAACCACAATGACTGACAATTCTGATCAAATTGCCCACCCCACACCCTCTGGGAGGCTCTTATTTCTGTCTAATTACCACCTCGGGGACCTCCAAGAAAATAAGCAAAGGCGATCTTTGTTTCACCCTGCAGCCGACACAAAATTGGACAATATTCGAGGTCCCTACGATTCAGAGGTTGTCGAGTGAGCGCAGTCAAGAGACACACATGGCAATTGGCTCACGACAACGTTGTCGTTCATCAGTTTCTGCCAGCACAAGCCCCGACTGTCCTTTGCTTTAAGAGGGAGGCCTCCAATCTTTGAATAAATAAGTCAACTTCGCAGGAGAAACAAGGATATCTTTGGTTCACCAACTTCAGAAAAAGAAGAAAAAAATATCCAGTAACAAGTTATTGGAGGAGGGTTTTTTCTTCTTTTTCTTTTTCTTTTTTTACACGATGACACATCTGAGTCACCGACACCCTATGTAGCATGCAGGGAGTTCTGTTCTACATCAAAAAACATTAAGCATGGCAACGGAGATCTCACATGGGGAGAGATCTGAGTAATGCAGGGCTCCATTTCTATAGCAAATGCCACGCTGTCACAACTATTGCTGCTAATCGCCCTCAGAGCGCTTTGAAGCGCAAAATGTGTGCTTTCCAGTGCACTCTGGCTACATGCGCTCACACTCACACATGCACAATCCAAATGCAGAACCTACAAATCTTCAGAAAACAAGGTGATATCAAAAGCCACCAAGAAGAAGATTATGTCTAAACGGTGTAAGTTCTTCTTTTTTTTTTTTAGAACAACCACAGGGTGACATTTGAAATTCAGCAAATTAAACCGAACAGCCAGAAAGAGCTTTGACGCACCAACCCCTGGCCACAAAACCCATTCCTACTGGGGGGAAAAAATAAATCAAAAAAATACCGACTGCTTTTCAATACCCACACTTGACAAATGAGGTTTCTCATTTCTCCCCAGCAGACAACTCGGTCGAGTTTTTTTTTTTTTTTTTTTGCTATTGTTGCTCCTCCAATCAGGTAGATCGTTCGGAGCCTCAGGGGATGTTACTTATCATAGCGAGGGAAACTTCAGCGTACCAACACCTCAAAGGTTCCTCTCAGCGCCCTCGAGGTGTGAGAGGGTGATGGAGGGCCCATGCAAGGCCCCACGCAGACTGATATGAAAAGATGGGTGCAAGTCAGTGAGGAGGAGAAAAACAGACAGACTAAAAAAAAATAACGGAGTATTTTGATGGGGGGACGACCTGGAGCGCGCGTCCTATCGCACTCAACTACCCTGGAGATAGAGGGGCATCAGAAAGACATAAATATAGATACGTGTAGAGAAAGATACAGCGATACAAGGGTGGAGACCCTTCAGGAGCAACGGAGGTGGACAGAAAACAAAAATCATACTTTGGCAGCACAGTTTTGAATGACTGGAGATGCTGTGACAGCTTACAGTATATAAGCCTCCTTGGGGAGTGAAGGCTTGTGTCTCATCAGGGCTCCAGGAGAGCGCCGAGAATAGCAGCCAGAGATAAACAAGCAAACACAAACAGAGGCTTTGATGAGGAGGTATTGAGGAGCTCCCCGTAGACACACACTGACTTCGATAATTAGACGTGATACAGGAAGGGGGGGGGGGGGGCTTGCCAAAGTCAAAAAGTTAAGAGATGGGGAAAGTCAAGATGCTCGGAAAGGAGAGTGGCAGAGACAAGAATGAGGGGAGGCGGGGGGGCATCTGGGACTCTCATTCCTGAATTCACACAAAGTAGGAAAATTTATAGGAGCAAATACAGAAAAATAAAAGTTTTAAGAGTATATATGAATCACTGATCGAATCTATTTCTATTTTCCAGCACCTTTCTTTTGGACTGACACATTGCAAACGGTACATTATGCACACCAGTTTTATCTCAAATAAATGATCACCTCCAGAAAATGTCAACTATAAAAACCAAATGGCAAGAACTAATTCGTAAACACAGAGAAAATGAGACTGCATCAACCAACACTAGCAACATTAGCAACACCCGGGTATCTCCAGTAAATACAAAATAAAATTAAAGAATCTAATCCAACAAAGCAACAATTAACCAGGACTCACAGAGGCCAGTGGTCTCAGGATGACCGAGTATCCCAAGTTTAAAAGTCACTTTTCCTTCCTTGGGGGGAAAAAGATACTCTGCTGTCAAGCTACGTTAGTCTTGCGAATGTGGCCCCAAATGACAAGTCGTGTGCTCCACACGGAATGGCGTGCTCTAACTTAAAGACCACCATGCACAAAACACTCCAAAAAATGATGTGCAAAGAGGGAAAAGTGAGAAAAAAAGCAAAGCGAAAAAGATCCTCGTTTGCGAACAGACAGACTTGAAATTGAAGTCATGCATACAGAACAGATAGTGTCGAATTACAATTATAGAAAATCTGCATGAGGATATTGTAGGAGCAATCAATTATTCAAGACTCTATATAAATAATGTTCTTTATTGGGCAACGTCTACATTCTAAAACCAATCTTAAGTTTTATTAATGTGAAGAAATCTTTAATTTAACCATGAGTCTTCGCACCTAAACTGTGAAATTTCACACAACTCCCACAGTCATTTTGTGGTCTTCAGAAAGGACAAATGTGCTGCAGGACTGAAAAAAAGAAAAGGCACTGCTGTTGATTCACACTACATCCACTATGTCTCAGAAGCAGACAGGAGTGGATGAAAATCTATAGCGCACGTTGGCGGTTCGACTGCAGCGGGATTAAATGACAGCAAGCTGAACACCTGTACATGCCAGCCGAGATCAGCTTCTTTAAAATGGGGTTGATTTCAAGGGAAAAATGCGCTTGCTTCACAGGTGAGCATTTCGTAGACTACTGATTTTAGTGGTGTGACATCCCCCCCCCCCACACACACACACACACACAGACACACACACCGAGTCTCTCCTGTGTCACATCTCCCGGTCTCTATTTCGCCCTCCCGTTGCTCCATTCACGCTGGCAACACAATGGACCTGAGGTCAAAGAGGTCAAAGACAAAAGTGAGGAGCAAAGACAGGGGAGCTTATGGTCCAGATGGAAGAGGAAAGCAGCGTGTATCTGAGTGCTGCAGCGATCAAATAATTTATTTATTACTCAGCACACTGTTTGCACCGCTGACATTTTTCCCTGTCGCGCTGACAAAAGCACAGCTGTTTCCGAGCATCACAAACAATGACCCGAATTTTCAAGAGTCACCGGCGCACAATGAGACAGGGAGACAACATTTGAACCAGGTAGGTCACTGCAACAAAAAAGGTTTTCACACTGTCTTCTCCCAAAATTCAGGGTTTTGCTCTTATTTGTACAATCAAACAAACACCTCCAATCATTCCTATTGTCTGGGAAATAAGTAAGATCACAATCATATCAACGAGCTTGCTGGTTGTTTGTGTTTATACTTCCTCAGAAGCAGCACGGGCGTCTTCAGAGGGGCTTTTCCTTTGGAGGATGTCCTATGGACACCATCGACGGAGATCCTGGAATATCTGTGGACCCCGCGTCTGCCTGCAGTCCTGACACTGGCCGAAGCGATTATCCTATTTAGTACCCGATTATCTCTCTGTAAGCGTTTAGGTTCTTCAAACACAAGATGAAACAGCCTCTTAGAAAGGCTGTGGAGCCCCTGTTCATTTCTCAAAACATTCCAGTGAAGCCAAACACTGGTGGGCACACACACACACACACACACACTCGCACCATCTGATAAAAGCCTTCAAAATAAAAGGACTGGACATTATTCTAAAGCTCATCTAGTTTGTTGAAAGTACTTCACTCTGGTTTTCTTTTACAACCTCAGAGCAGCCTAAGCTCTGGGGGGGGGGGGGGGGGGGGGCCCGCTTGTGATTTTTGGTGCCCCTCCAAGGGTCCCGAGGTCTGAACCACTACTTTATTGTTCACAAAAACTTTATTACAAGTTGGGTTGTGTGTTCAACTTAACACAAACTTAACAGCATTTCTAAATATGAACAAGCAAATCAATAACTAAACTCGGAAACTAAACTCGGAAACATTTTCATTACTCACAAGACATAAATAGATTTAGTTTACAGCTCTGTAGCCAACTGGCGCAAGTAAAAAAAAAAAGTGTCTGTGGTGGGAAAATGATCAACTGATTAAATTCAGTTCCACACTGTGGCGTCTAAAACGACGTCGTTGACTGGCAGGCCGGAGAAGCCCAGCTGCCCGTCGGCCATTCAGCCGGACAGCAAACGGTCTGCAGGGTTTCTTTACAAACATTCCTCATGCCCTGGTGCAGAAGAATGCAGTGTATATTTGCCTTCAGTGTATGTGTGCGTGTTTATATAACAATGTATATTTACCTAGCAGGGTGTCATGAAGTCTATACGCCAAGTGCTGGTGGAGCGACATTAGCTCTGTGGGAACAGATGGAGGAACAGTGGGGTGTCTGGAATGAAAACTATAAGAATGATTCGGCATCACCGCTCACAGTCTGCAGCTCCCGCAGACACACAGGCAGAGCACGGTCGACGGTAAGAATAGTAAATGGGAAACTTGAGAAGTGTTACTATTCCTACGTGGTAAAACACTGCTGTGTTTTTAATTATCAGGTGGGTCAAACATCGCCATAAAGGTATTTTGGTGTTCGGCTAAATTCAGATCAGAGTGTTTGAGAACGAAACGCCTCACAGGCAAGAGAAAGGGGCGTTCACGCTCTCTGTGTTGAAATGAAGTCTCAAAAAAGGATGATGGGAGATGCAATCAGCACATTCAGTGTTCGCTGACTGGCAGCACTCAAATGCTTCCCGTTGATTCTCCATTTTACATGCCGGCTTTGGATATTTTGGGTTCATTGACTGTAACTTCAGAGGGACCAGCCGCAGGGAAGCAAAAAAACCCAACCTGAACTCTCGGTCATGACTCTCTAAAAAGACTGCGACTCAGGGGCACCTCAGAATCCAGGCTTTGCTCAACTGGGGGAAATGATTGACAAAACGCCACGAGGTATCGGCCAAAACAAGACAACAAGACAATACTCATACTTTAAATCAGGTGTCGACCCCTCGGAGACGGAGAGCTACTCCGGTGGTACAATGTAACACAAGATACTTGTGTCAAACTGCCAGGTTTCTCCATATTACAGTCATAAGTGAGGTGATATCAAAATTCACAACGAATTTATTGATTTTCATCTCGAATAGTTGCCGCTTCAAATGACAACAAAGGCATTGCTGGTTAATTTGGAAATCAATTCATAAGTTATGACTAAATTTAGAGATATTTCAGAGAAATTCAGCAGCTCACATGTTCGAATCTAAGTCGTTTGCGCTGACCATTTTTTGAAACACTGTTGTGTGAGCTACTCACAAGGTCCCAGTGAGTTACTGGGTGAATGATTGACGATAAACCTTTGGGAAAAGAGCCGACCTAAACAGCCCCATTATTACATTTAAAGTGCCATAAAACAGACGGGACAATGACACTGGAGTCGTCATGTGACACCGGTTTGGCAAAAAAGAACGAAGGCGCTCTTGAAGTCAGAAAGGCAAGCAGGAGGATCTGTCTGATACCGACCACTGACCACACACAAAAGCCCGGGTTGATTAAAAAGCTCCAGGTGGATTGGAGGTGGTGAGGGGAGTCATTACAGGGCCACCCAGTGACATTTTGTTTTTGTGTTCCGACGCAATCCCACTGCTGTTGGATCACTGACCACCCTGCTTCTCTTTGAAGTTTTCTCCCCCATTTCTTGCGGGAAAATTTGTGGGAAGAAAGAAAAGAGGGAAGTGAAGGAGTAAAGGATTATGGGAGCAAACAAAGACTGAGGTGTGAGTGGGAAGCAGGTAGAATTAGATTGTTTCCTCGGTTACGTGCCGCAGGAACGCACAAACAAAAGCACTGAGAGTTTTTAATTCGGGGTTCCTCAGGAATGGGTTCTGTTCCTCATTTGCTTGAGACTCATTTGCAGAACTGCAACAAAACAATGCAGTTCTTTCTATACATCGAGGCACCGAGTCTTCGAGCGACACAGTCAAACCACAAAACCAGGCAGAGAGGTGAAGCTTCTTAGAGTGACACTGAAACTTTTGGTTTTAAGTGTTGGCTGTCGTGTCCCTCTAACACAGAAAAAGAGAATGAAAGCTTTCCAAGGACACAGCGAGATTAAAAAAAAAAACCTCCTTCCAGCCGAGTGTTTGGGAACAGGAAGAGCCAAAACGTCGCCCTTCAGACGATGTGCGACAGAACATGCAATCGCAGCAACCCTGATCTCTGAACCTGCACATCCTCGGCTGTCGTCACTGGCCTCTGCTCAGGAAGCGCCCGACTTAAACAGATGGCGAACGGACTGTAAACCAAATTCTTCGATGGCGCTTCAGCTGACCGAGGGCAATCAGAGAGGCAATCACTCTCCAGCGTGAGGGATGAACAGAGCGAATTGTTGTAAAGTGCTTTTTCATCAGCTATCGATTTTCAGTTGCTTCACAGACCCTGCAGCAGAAATTGCATTATTGGAGATGGATATCCTGCGAGTCTGGATGGAAATAAATCTGACAGACAGTTGGAGGGTTGTGTTTGTGGGTATAACAAATGTCGCTGCAGTGCGTGTGTGTGTGTGTGTGTGTGTGTGTGAGAGAACTGTACACGAGTGGGTGGTATGGGTGGAATTTGTGTAGCTTGGACGGTGCCGCTGCAACAACACATGGCCAAGTTCCTGTGATTGACAGCCTGAAGCTGGGGAATGAAAACACTGCATTCCACAACTATTTTGTGTGTGTGCGCGTGTGTGTGCGTGTGTGTGCGCACGCACATCCATGTGTGTGCGTCTCTGTCACAGAGCTAACAGTGCATTAGACATTGGAGCATGCGGGGGATTACCAGAATCAACAACATACATCAGAGACTCCCTCCGAGTCATTTATCAACCTCTGCACTTCACACGCGTGACGGTTCGACCGCTGCCGACATCTGAGGCGACGCCGGGGCTTTGCTAGTGCGTGCACAGACACAGTCCTCGACCTACCAAACCCTTATTTATTGGTGTGTTACCTCCTCACATACGTGTGGTAAGCTCGCACAAATGATCACAAGAGGCGCATGCACCCAGTGGCTTCAAAGGCATCTTGCGAAGGAATATCAAAGGAAATCTTTCAATGTGTCCCTGAGTGGAGTTGTTCGACTAAAGCAAGTTTAATGCACTGACAGCCTGACTAAACAGAGTTGTGACGGGAGACAAGCGATGAAACAATAGCACTTGAAAGAGGAAAAAAGCTCCATGCTCAGATTTTGAAGTCCTAAGTTACATTGGGCATCCGAAAAGTTGGGGTGGGAGGTACAACACGCACACACAGAGCCACACAATAGGGGCTCTGTTTAGCTGGCGGTTTCAGCTCTCGCCGAGCTCAGCCCACAGTATCGTACAGCAGGACGACTCGCACACAAACCACAATCCTCCATCTGAGCTCCGTTTGTGCTTCTCTGAAAATAATTTCTCTGATTTACCCATTTGTGAGAATTCTTCGCCATCACATTTTTACGTTTTGGCTCAACTGAACCACTGTGAAAGGTTTTCAGTTTGTTTTCTTAAGCTGAAAATCTGAACGAGTGATGTATCGTTACGTTTCAGTACTGAAATCTGCACAAGCCAAATGTCCTCCTCGTTGAAAGTGCACTGGTGGGCTGCATTATTTTTAGGGCTCAACATTCTCATTGGCACAAATTAGCGTCGAAAAATCCTCGGCTATCAGTTACAGTTAACGAAAACATTTCTTTTTTGGTGATGCTGAATAAATTTGCATTAATCGTGTTGACATGTGTGATGCTTGCCGAGATAAAAAGGTCAAACTTGCAGATGTGTTGCAAGCAGACATGTTAAATTATACTTCTGCCTGTCAGCGTGCTGCAGTGAGAGGAGAGTAGCATAATTATAGGTAACCTCTGTATATCACTTGGAGTCTTTGTGCAAATAGTGGCACGAGCTCAGCAGCTCGCTGATAGAAAGACAAATGATTGTGGTTCTTGTGAAAACTGCAACACGAATAAAACATTTCTTTAGAATCTGATCCTATAAGGGTTCCCAACAGTTGTTGTTTGCTTGTTTTGCTATGTCGACAGTTTTCTTAAGCCAAAACTGACCAGTGTCACCATACAATCTTTGATTGATTGAAGTTCCATTGGTTTATATCTACACATAAACGTCTGCAAAATGTGCAGGATTGATGGATTTTGAGAAATGCAACCGAACGAAACTGAAAACCTAGAAGTGCATTCGAGTTAGTTTATCCACTTTGGTTTCTTGAAGGTGTTGGTGCTGTCAAATCAGCTTTTAGTGGCTATAATGTCTTCAGCTGAATGCACAGAGGGCTGGAAAAAAGTCTTAATACTGTACACGGCTTTATGTTGTTTTGACAGCGCTATGTGGGCCCCAATATGGATGAGCGTCTGATCAATAACCAAGTCAAAAACCACCATCTGCCCGACACATGTAAAAAACGTGAAGGAAGGATTTGAGGTGACAGAATCTCGGTTTCACAGCCATGAGGCGAGCAACAGAGCTCACACAACAGCATGGAGCAGCCTTTGTATTGGAAAAAAAAAAAAAAACCTCACCATCCAGTTATCAAATCAGCGGAGGGGCTGCAGGAGATTAACACGGTCATCCCGAGCATACATATGCATCGCGGAGCTGAAGAATGCCCCGCGATGCCACTTGCATGAGTCATCTTGGCTCGCTGAGTGCGATTACATGCAGGATTATCTGTTTAATCCCAATGTGAGGAAGTCACACTGTCGCATGGAGTTAACAGTTTGTTTGCCACAGTATCTCAGTTTGGTGGTGCCACTCGCTGAAGTGCAACAACTTTAGGATTAAAACACTCCAAAGGATTAATATGTGATATTTAAAGCAAACAAATCACAATTTGATTTAGTTTTTGAGAATGTTTTATGTATTTACAACAAAAAATGCACACTCACTCTCTCTGAATACTTTCAAATACACATTAAAAAAATACTTCCAACCCTTGCCGTGACCCCCAACACTTTATTGTCACTAAAACAAACTGTGACCGAAGCTTTTATCCACACTGCTGCAGCCTTGGTGCAACAGCTCCAAATTGTGTGGCAAATGGCAGCACAGTCGCACACAGGCAACATGAAAGCATTGGCTAATTGCTGGTTTGCCACCCAGCCTTTTGTTGACATGTGGACTTGGTCATGACCTTGTGCGAATTCACAAAAAAAGGAGGCAATGCGTTATCAGCCGTCGCCCTGAGACCGCAGGACTGCTAATCACTGCTCTCGGTGTTTCGAGTATTCACAAATTCCCATCTATCGTACAGCTTTATCTGCTGAAACACAGAGCGCAGACAGGTGAGACGTGTATTAGCGCGCCTGATAAGAAGGGAAAAGACTGGCTTTTGGCCCTCAGGTGGAATGCAGAGTGCGCAGCTCTGCAGAGGAGGGAAGATTATAGACTTGTCGATGATCCACCTCCAACAGGGCCCGGGGGTCGTCACTTGACAGCCATTATTCCCTTGTTATACAGTATCGTTACGTTTGGAAAGTGGTGCCAGCATCAAGTGAAACGTATAGAGTGCATCAAAACTGAAGGTGTGTACATGCGCGTGGAGTGTTAAAGCCTAAACCTGGTGATGTGTCTCATAAATGAAACATGTGAGAGAAGATCAAGAGACGCTAACAAGGCAGAGATAACACAAATTCCTGCACGGAACAAGAGAGAGAACAAGAACCAGAGGAAGCCATGCGACGACAGGGGATCGATGAGAGCTTGAGACACCTGTTCTGACAAGTCCTGACAAGACACTGGAGGCTACGACACAACAAACATTTCTACCCGCACACATGGCGTTCACACCAACACACTGCACAGTGTTCCTCTCCTCTGTTTTTTCCACATCTTGTGAGCCGAAACATGCACAAGGCGTTCACAAGATTCAGAGTGTGAAAGTAACTGTGACAACGCTGATGTACCTACCTGACAGCTTCACCTGAGCCAAGCGCCATATTTGATGACATTCTGGAGGTAAATAAGGTAACGTGAAAAACTCACGGCGTTCATGACAGTGAATACTGTAGTTTGTTTTCAGCTATAGCATTTTTTGTTGTCATCATTAAGCCTGATGCAATCATCCAGTTGTGATGACTGAATACAGTTCAAAAACTCCACTGATGCCGTTTCCCACAAGCGTCTCCATAAGTTGCCCGGAAGAAGAGCTGTGGGTGTACGAGATTAAAGCATGACCCTTCAAAATCAAAGCAATGGGAAGTCTCTCAGTTGATAAAACAAAAGAACAATTTTGAACATTTGATTGAACTTCATTTTTTTCTGTCTCTCTTTTTGCTGAATTTTCATTCGTTTCATTTAGAGACTTTTCGTGTGAATGTATGCTGCCTTCGAATGCCTCCGATGTTGTAATTTGAGCTGTAAAAATAAACCTGAATCAAAGCTTAGAGCTTGTTGGTGATTTACTGTGGTGGTTTGTGTGAGCTCTCGGAAGAAAAGCACCATCGTGGGTTTGTTGTGACAAGGAGATTTCATGAGGGATCGAATGGATTCAGTTCGTCCTCTTCCTAAATCCAAACGTGATTCTGAACCCTCTGTGGCTACCGCAGCTTACTGCACAGGTTAAATGCCAGCAAAATAATGCTTAGGTGACCTTTGTTTGAAACCCAAAGCGACACACGCTGTCAGTGCAGATCAGCGATGAACTTTCTGGCTGCAGGTTAGCCATTTATGCTGCGCTGTCATTTAATCACTCACCACCATGTGCTCGAGGAGAGCAAGCTGTGACAGGTGGCCTTTCTGTGAAATTACTGGAATACATCAAACAAAAGCAATGATGATTAAACTCTTTATTAAACTTAAATTTGGAAATGAATCATTTGGCTTAAAGTTTCATGCAGACTGGCTGGAACTCATTTGCAAGTTAGAGCACAGAGATGCAAAAGTAAAAAATCTTGTAGAATTCACTCATTGAGGTTTTTAGTCACAGGTAACACCTCTTAATTTTCCAGTATGGGGTGGGAGGTTTGTTACAAGCAAGGAATCGTGAAATGTTGGTGGGAATCTGTGAAACCCAAAGCGACCAAAACTGAAATTTCAGTCTTATGGCCCTTTAAGAGCGTGCAGCAAGCGTAAGGTTGCAGCAGGAACGGTAAACAGCTGTCTTGGCAGCAATTTGTGCTCCCCAAGTCTTTCTGGTGATGACCTCCCAAAAGAAGACACTGTGCTGCTGTCTGTGACCACATAGCATTTTTAGCAAGAGAGTGTAAAACATGTAAAGGCTTGCTCCACTGATATGTGTCTGTGCGTTGTGTGCAGGATTAGCGCGCGTGCGTGCGTGCGTGCGTGCGTGCGTGCGTGCGTGCGTGCGTGAGAAACAGGTTTGGGCAGGAATGCAGGACTGGTGTAATCCAGTCTCGGTTCATTTTGGCTATTGTAATGAAGTCAAAAGCCTGTCCGCCTGTGTGCCGATGGGCCTCACAGCTCAGTCACGACTCCACACACATTCTCGCACAACACGCTTTGGCCAAAATCATATTCAAACAGCATCCAGACAGCACAGCACAGCACCACAAAAGTCATTTTTCACCACAGTGAAACCACCGCAGCACAGACATTTCTTGCTTCAGGGAAAACAGCATCCGAGCTGACCTCGCAGCTTCAGACAGAAGTGTTTGTGTCGCTCTGTCCTGTCCAAGTGCCTGTCCGGTCGCCTTGCGAATGTCTCGTCATGCAGCGCAATGTTTAACTCGCTACCATTCCTCATCATCGCTGTGGACAAACAACTAAATTCAAGCCACTCATGAACAACACTGGGGACAGTGCGCTGCTCTTTAAACTCACAAGTTCAAAGAGTTTCTTTGCGTGAACATGATGGAAGAACTCACAGCTGACTACCTGTTGAATCCAGACAATCATCATCACATTTAGTCCCATCTGGACCAGACTGGCAGCGGTTTCAATTGCAGACCATCAGTTTTACTTGACAGGCAAAAGCCAGCGCAGTGGGACATCTGACCAGCACATAAATAGTGTTCCTTTTAATAAGCAACAAGCAACTTCTTTGTATCCATCGCCAACCACAGATCTGACTGTACACCGCTGACCAGCCAATTTCCTGAAGAGTCTATTCTGGGGCCCGTTTTATTCTGTCATTGAATGCTCTTTTGGGGGATGTAATGCAGCAGCTTTGCTTATGATTTCGTGAGAAATGTCCCATTTCTCTTGGTAGAAATGTTTCTGTAATTCAAGTGAGTACTCTGGAAGTATTATACTTTCCTACATTGGAATCACAACTGAAATCTCAGTGTTCAAATTAGCCGTTTGATATTCAACAGTGCATGGGAGGCTTTGAACTGAATTTCCAGAAACCTCTGAATCATTTTTCTTTTCTCTAACTAAAAGCGTCAGTTTGCTTAGTCTTGTTATTCTCGCAAAAAAAAAAAAAAAACATTTTCAAAATGTTTGCTTCCCGAACCATCCAACAGTTTTAGGAAGAAATCCAGAGCTATGACTAATCTAATACGCATTCTTCTTTGAGGGTGCATTTTTCAATCAAAACTTCCACTGCATGACAATCTGTGACGACTCTAAATTGCTGCTGGCCTCATCATACCGTCTTCCTCTGACATTTTACTCATCTAACCACATTTCACAACAAAAATGTGTCAAACATGTGACTCACAGTCCAGAATTGACTCACCAAAGGGTCCAAATGAGGCCCATTGCATAAAATTATAGAAACTACCTTCAATTTTACAGTCACTGTCAATTGTAGCCACCATTCCTGATTGGGTTACACTGTTTTACAAAGCTGTAACCTTTAAGCTCGCCTTCTTTTTACTGGAAACACAGTTCAGTTTGTCACCACGACGGTCTGGGAAATCCGTCCATATAATTCAAATGTTACTTTTCTTTCCTTACATAATAATAGGAGACTTGTGTCATTGTTGGGTTTGTCACAACAACTGATATTTAGGAACTAAGTCAATGCCAGCGCACAAACAATCTCTGCATTTTTTCTCACCTTTTCCAGGCCAAACTGCCTCCAAATCCTTCATAGAAGGGTTAACGGTCTTTTAGGTTCCCATAACCACAAACAGCTGGATGTCAATAACAACTCTGTCTGCAGCACTTCGCTCATCACTGTGGGCTTGACCGGGGTCAACAGCCTCACACAGTGAAATATTTTCTCTGTGGCAACGTGTTGTGTTCCTCACAAAAGAGTCAACGCTGCGAAAGTAATAAAGACATTAAGGAGAAGATTTACTGTCTTGACCTGGCCACACAAACACGAGCTGTCCAAGGCTTTTTAGAGCAACCCGAAAAAAAATACAACTGAAACGAATACAAACTGAAACGAATTGTGACACATTTGCAGGTCAGGATGACGAGCGCCTCATCGGCAGCCGTACGCTTGTATGCTGAATAATTATTCAAATTATATGAGGGAATCTTCACAGCACAGTTCCAAGATAACCGCCAGCTTGACACTCGAGTCTCTTTGGCCGCCCACAGACACAGCTTAAAAAAACATTAGAAAGAATTAAATAAAATATGTCAAGACACTATCACAAGATAAAGGGGGTTGAAGTCACACAATAACAAAGTGCTGTTCCTGAAATAAAAGCAACATCCTGTGATTCTCCTTCAGACTGACAGAACCAGCTGGAAGACACAACGGCTCAGAAATGTTTGCCTTACCTGTGGTTGGAAACAACTACATTGATCTGGAACTTGGATATTTAATGCTGACAAGTGCGCATCTTTAACTCAGAGGCCCTGCAGGAGAAAATACTGGGGCAAGTGCGTGAACGTTTTGTTTGATGAAATATATTTTGCCGAAGGCTCCACATGAAATAAACACCAAATCTAATTCCATGATAAGACAGATGTTTATGTGCAAACGTCTCTTCCCAACAGACACCAAAACAGCCAATACGAAGATACCATGATTGGAGGGTCAGTGTTTTTTTGTGTGTCATTTAGCAACAAGTGATTTTTTTTCCAAATCATTTTTAAACTGGCAGCAGTCAGAAATGTTTTATCGTTTAACTGACAAGCACAACAGCGTCCCACATGAGCTGGAGCGTGCTGGCATCCCTAATTTGTGATATTACACCCACCAGCAAAACCAGAAAACATTGCATCTCTTTTCTATTGTAACCTAGTAACCACAACTGAGTGTATTTACATTTGACATGACTTGGCTGCATCATTTATGTTTTTTCCTTTTTTTTCTTTGCACATAATAAAAAACCCGTGTGAAGTCTTGGTGAGAGCCTCAGTTTCTGATTGCCTCCATTATTCTTGATTGCATCTTTTCTATATTTTGTCCCATTTTTGTGATGAATAATTTGAATAATCAAATATCAGGAAAAATGAGTAAAAATCAAATCACTAAAAATCTCCTGATTGATCAAGTGCTTTCTTTTGTGATGTTATATAACGTTAAAAAAAAGCGGGGGGCGCAGAAAAACATCCGAACCAAAAAGCTAGAGATCTGAAACATCTTTTGTATCTTTGCTTTAAAAATCTGAAAGGAAATGACTAATAAATGAGCAGATGCAGCAGAATACTTTGCAACTGATCAATAACTTCTGCTGAATATCCTTCCAAGAAAAAAAACTCAACACTACGATTTTCTAGCATTTTGCTTTTCAATCAAACATCTCGTGCAGAAGTTAGAGTTCTTTTTTCCTGCCAAGTTTTCTCCAACATTGACAAACCAAATGTGAAAGCCATTAAGAAATGAGGAATAGCTCAATCAAGACCACAATCCTCCAAGCTTGACAGAGGGAGCACAGCTCGAAAAAGATGGTTTCGATGCAAGGCAGCTATAGATATCAAGTATTCCATCAGGCAGCTCACTTATTTCTAAATGTACGTCTTCGGACCATTACTCTCAAAGTCACAACACCTCGCGTCACTCCTTTAACCAAGCATGCTCGAATAAGACATTGTTGTCGGTGACAAAAGAAGGGCATGTGTAGCATCTACGCAGACAAACAGTCAATGTAAACTGAAGAGAGCAAATGTTTTTCCTGTCCTCCTCCTGCTCTGTCAACCAGGATTTCTGAGGCCTAAAGTCAACAGATTATTGCAAATGAAAGGAAACCCCCACACAGATGCATAGCAGCCTGTGCACCATCAGAAAACCACCTTGTGTGGTTAAGCGAGTTCAACAGTCATTCACAAAAGGGGCCAAATTTGAACAATTGTCCACGGTTAAACGCTTGGATGCGACTGGTATTTCAGGCACGTTTGGGCTGACACGATGGCAGTCAGGTGAGCTCATGAGGGTCTTTTTTGCATTATTTGGCACAACTTGGCGTTTGTCTAACATTTCCTCATGTTGAAAGCATGCTGGTACTTGTTATAATGCTACAAACTTACACAGCTTAAAGGTCCCATGACACAGCTCTATAAACTATTTCATGTAGTTGGTAAGCTGTATATGTTATTTATCAAAAGAAAAAAACTCCATTTTTTTCCACGGGGGAGGTTTGTTTTGGCAGACCAGATTTCCCTCCTCAGTGAAAAGGCTCCGTGCGGTAATGATATGCGGCTCTGCCTAGACACTAAGTTTAGCTCATTTCTGATTGGCTACGACCTCATTTGGAAACCTGATCAAACACGCCCCCCGTCCCTTGAGTAATAATAGGCATAAATAAGCTTGTTTACACACAGCGAGGACACACGTAACTCTCAACAAGCAATTTATTGAACCACTTTCTCAAAACCACACAACCGAGTAAACCTCAGTGTCCGATACAAAAAATCTCTTCAGACAGTGAATTTGGCCAGGGGGCGGGGCAGGGACGCAAGGGGGCAAGGTGTTTGCTTCAGAGTGTGCTCTCATTGGAGAAAATAAAATAGGTGGCATGCCAGCTTTTCATAGCATGAGAATCTGTTTTCAGATTGGACCGTTTCTGAACAGAGAGAGAAAGCTGACCAACCATGAAGAGGAACTTTGACACTCACTTTTGACATTCACATGGCCTCATCAGTGCCCAGAGGGTCATGTTATACCCCCAAAACCCCAGAAAAGGGAACTTTGATGTCATGGCACCTTTAAAGGGACCCACAGCCCAGTGCGTCAGCTCAAACATCAGTTGTGGGAGGGTGTTCAAAGGCTTTGAAAGCTTATTTCAAGTCGAGGGGGCGTGTTCACGCTTGTCGGGTTTGGTTGGAGGAAAAAAAAACAACAACTATTGAGCAGTTGCTGCATTCATGAGGTCCAATTTCAAAGTTGCCATTGCTGCTATTCACATAAGTTACAATAAGCATCAGTGGTACATCTGAGACACGCACAGAACAAGCTTTCCTTGGCATGTAAAGAGTACGATTAATCAAAGGAGGCCATCTTCTCCTATTGTGCCACAAACCAGCTCTAATTTGAATGCACCCACGGTAGGAGGCGTCTTTGGCAAGCGAGTGACGAATCCAAGAATCTGCGTCGGAATATGAAGCGAACAGTGACTCGCTGCACGTTCGCCTCTTTGGCAGCGGTGAAGTTTCGAGCCATTTGTGCTCCAGTCGCTTCTCTGTGAGGTCAGGCCACAGGAACCGGCCCTCACTCCCAATACACACAGCAGAGATATTGGAGCGCCAGCCTCACAGTCTCTGGTTGTCCTGCCTGAGACGTTTGTGCTACATAAGCTCAGCTGACTCCAGGAAACTCATTGCAGACCTGCTGTTTAGGAGATGCTGTGTCTCAGTCGTGTTGATACCACAGGTTGGACCTCGTCCAAGATGCTAACATCTTTGCACCCGTCTGTCAAACATGAAATTATGCAGTTCATGCTGCCAAATACATTCCTGAGAGACTTTACTGTAGTCATACAAGTAGCATCAATAATCCAACAAGCCGGTGGTATTAATGTTGTGGCTGTGAGGTGCGAGTAATGACTGTTACTATAATGAAAGCGGAGTGGGAACAACCCTTCCAGCATGGCAAATTATTCCAATTTTGGCAGCGTTTTCAGCACACTGGGCCGTGATTGTGAGCTTTCTCCCAGCAGCGTGTGCGACAGTCGTTTCCTTGGGAACAAATGTCGATGATGAGATTTTTCTGCCACGACTACCTTTATTGTGACCATTATTTCACTGACCGGTGGTTTCCAGGTGAGCCATTTTCATGCATTCAGAGGATAATTTCATATTGAACTGTAATGTGAAAGGGGGCGATGAGGGAGGGAGGGGGGCGCTGCACGGGAAATAAAGGGACAATAAGGTTTGGTTCTGAAAACTCACACAATAACACAAAGTGCAAGGTGCAAAACTATCAGGCAATGCTCAGCACAAGAGCAAGTTCAACACCTGCCAACAGATGAGCTGAACGATGGCAACGCGCACACGCTGTGGGGCCAGTTTCTGGTTACAATCCTGCAGTGAGGGGGAAAAAATGACGTGTAAATCCGGTATCGGCTGAAGTGAGGGTGGACGGACTGAGTTATGCTGCAGGCGATGTGACAGTGAGGAAATTCCCTCCCGCTGAAAATTCATCCATCACCGAGTTTGCCGAGCGAAGACGTGGTAGATTTCATCACTGGCAGCTACTCCTTTGTCTCCACCCCTTTATCTTTCGGTTTTTAATCTCCTGCTGCCTTGTCAGAGTCGGACTCACTCCTGCTCCGTTTTTTCGCTGTGATTTGAAGAGATAAAGCCCCTTGCTGATTGGCGGTGCCGACGACCACACGGCTTCGACTGTCCTTTTTATCTGCCTTTAGCTTTGCTCGCCCACTCATCTTCGGCATCGTCCTCCTCCTCCTCCTCCTCCTCCTCCTCTTTGTACGTTCGGGTAGATTTCTGCAGATTCATATCAGAACTAAACTGCTTTGCAAGTGATGAGCACACTGACCTGGGCTTCGCGCTGCAATTTTTTATGCATCTCAGGCAGAATCTTTTTCAGCTGAACACTAACAAACAGACCACCAGAGGAAAAAAGGGCCGCTTGTGACAAAGAACGGAGCTTTATCTACCATGCACAAAGAAAGAGAGAGAGACTTGGATGGGAGCTGAATCCCACGAAAAGCTGAACGCCACTGCTCGAGAGTAAGAATTGAGAGATGGAGATATGCAGATACCTGGAGAATCACTCATAACCATCACAATAATGGGAGGAACAAGAGTGACACGATGGAGTCCAACAGGAAAAAACGTGGCCACTCAATGACAGGCCGACGGAGGTGTTAAGTGTTTCTGTAAAACTTGTCCCAATTATGAACACAAATAATTCAGTCCGTGAAGAACTGAAGAATGATACACATCCTTGCGATGACAATCATTTTGCACAGTTTTGCCTGAAGAACAGCTACAGTTAGAGATAAATTCACAATTTGCCTCAACACGGATTCTTCAAAGTCCTTGCAACAAGATTTTGATAATGAAGATTTTGAGCCATTTTTGGACAGTGTGGTGTAATGCAATCTTTTTCTCGGTCACGACTAACGCGGAAAGCACAAAAAAACCTCTGTCAATTTCAGCATTTGTTTCCCGGACTTCACGAGAAAAGGACGAACCCTCTATAATACCCGTGACGGTGATGTCGGAGAGGGAACGGTTTGCTGTCTGGAGCTGCCATCATCCATTAACTACAAGCCAAAATGGAAAACCTTGTGTTACTTGGGTTGTTCTTGCACGCTGCCGTTTTGTTGGTGACTCGTGGTGCTGTAAGAATTGATCCAAAGACGCAAAGGTATCAGCAGAGCCTGTTTCTGCACACACAGGCTGCAGCAGTCACAGAGCAAACACTGGTTTCGATGCTTTTATCTCAGTATTGAATATTTTGCCACCCAGTTGTGCACATCTTGCTGAGATCTGTCAAGCGGAGGATCTTACTCTGCCGCGCTCACATAAACAACTCATCAATTCTCAGTGTGGCCAGTATTCCTTCATTTGTGACTCAGTAATTGTCTGCAGGGTGGTTTTATTGACAGAATATGAAAACCAATGTATTTGTTTGCTGAAAAAATGCAACACGTTGTATCGTGTCGTTTAGACTTTTAAGCAGGCTCGTTTTTTCCCTTTTATTGAGCCGTAAAACAGCAGCTTGGTTCTGTGATCATCTTGCTTCTTGAGCTGCTCTGACACTTTTACTTCCATACATCCTTTATGTGCAACTTCCCTTTGAAACCTGAGACATAAGCACGCTTGTTAACAAACTTTCAGGAAAGCCAGTTCTTCCTGGGAGCCAAATTAAGCCAGAGGTAAGCAACACCCACTGGATGTGGCCCCGAGGCCCTCGGCTCTCCAGCCTGTCAGATGATGAGCCATGTCAGGGGGCTCCTGCTGGGATCGCTGCTTGTAAACCAGCACGCTCAGCTGCATGCTAAGCAGCGCTCGTCTGATGCTTTTCTTTCAATTCAGACTTCGAGTGCGTGCGGCTGAGGGAAAAGTGATAACGCAGCCGTTTGCTCTGCCTTCAAGCAGCCGAGTGGTACATCCTGGAGTGAGGAAGGCCAACGTGTTGGAAGGTGAGAGGCGGTTGCAAACGCTAGCTACCAATGTGTCCAAAGAGGAGGTCACTATCTGAAACCACTGCCTCATAAAGCTGCTGTAACATCTGATGACTTGACTTTGTGTGTTTTCCGTGCATGTGTCTCATCAAGTCAGTGGCAACAAGCTGACACCAACACAACAGTATTGGCATATTCTGAAAGAAACATGCCACCTGTAGAATATGTTCCAAACAACGGAGAGAAACCTTGGTATCTGTCCTTTTCAATGGGGGTCACAGGATGGGCTATCTTGCTGTCAGTGTGGAATTGAACCGCCCGTCTTTAATGTGAAATCTCCCTTGGTGTGGGAAGTCATTCATTGTTCAATTGCAGAGGCGTGAGTAGAAAGTTCCTTCCAGTCGAATGGATACAAGTAGAAGTCCCAACAAGTTAGGAAACAACAGGAGGGAAACAAACGAGGGACTGAAGTGGTCTGAAGATGATTAAACGGGAAGAAATACCAATAAATAACTGGTTTGTTCGCAGCGCTCAGCAGAGGTCAGACAAGTCAGCAGCTGCAGGGGCTGTTCAAGTCAGGCTGGGCTCATTTCCACCGCTTGGCCCAGACTCAAAAGGTGTCAACCGAACACGCACACGAAACCTCGATGAAAATTCAGACGGAGAGGGGGAAAAGTTGCAGGAAAATATGACCCAAAAAATTGCACTTACCCGCTTAAACGTCTCCGCTTGATATTCTTACAGGTCCAATAAACAGAGGAGGTCAAACCGAACGAAGTGGTGGGGATTGTTGAGAAGAAAGCGCAAAACAAAAAGAAAAGAAAAAGTTGGAGCAGCTCAATAAACGATCAGACCAAGCGGAGCAGAAACTTCCTCCGCGCGTCCGAAACACCTGAGAAGCGTCGGCTCATGAAGGCAGAGCGACACGTCGTCAAACTTTCAACAACTTTTTCTTTCACTCTATCCCGGCGCCGCGAAGTTGGTTTCAGCCAAATATTTTCCAGGTTTTTTTGTGGGGGTTTTTTTGTTTGTTTTTTTAACGCGGGGTTTAAGGCGTCCTGTGCGTCCACCGCCTCCCGAAGCGCTGCGAAACTCCACGAGTGGAGGAAGAGGAGGAGGAGGAGGAGGAGCAGGGTCGGCGCGTCCGTCCGTCCGTCCGCCCGTCCGTGCGAGCGTGCGTGCGTCCGTCCGCTGGTTACCTGACTCCAGTCGTGACGGTGAGGCCAAGCCTTCGCTCCACAGCAGCTGCAGCCTCATGTTTCCTGTTATTGTCGCCGCGAATGGCTGCAGAGCGGGTAAACAGCTCCCCTCCGCAGCGACAGGTCGAGACGCTTTCTGTTGATTTCCTTCTAATTGAATTTAACTTCATTACGAGCCGCCGCCCGCAGACAGACGCAAGGCTGTCAGAGAGGGAGGGGGCATCTGATATCGACCTTCATGACTATTTGTCTTATCTGTTCAAAGCTGATGACCTAAAAAAGGGGGGGGGGGCGGTCTGCCGACTCGTTTCATGTGTCCCTTGTTGACTGGTGGAGCTGCTGTCCCTGCAGCACGAGGGGGCAAAAGCCTGCAAGTTAAACACAAGGAGTAAAATGTTTTGGGGTTTTTTTTGTCGTTTCACGCCACCCCAGTCCAAACATCTCCAAATCTTCATCGATATGACAAACATTTCTGTGGCACTTCATGTGTTTGTGCATCAAATATGTCGTTTATCAGCACCAGGGATAAAAGGGAGGAGTTTCAAATGCTCCTTCATCGTTGACTTTGTCTTTTGTCTCTGAGGACTGAGGCACCACACAGGCAATTTGTGTCATTGGCAGCTGTTGACCATTCAATGAAATGTCCCTTTACTAAGAAGTAACTTGTACTTGAAGTAGTTGCAGTGTCTTCTGTGGCAACAATACGGAGCATTTTAATACTTTTACTGCTTTTGTTTTCTTTAATTTGATGGCTTAAACTGTAAAGAAAATTGTGAACATCTGATTCCATTTCCACCAGAGGAAATGGCTGATTTCAATCATGAATGCTGAAATGAGAAATTTTACCAAGTAAATATTTCAGAGAGCATGATTGTGTGATAACTGTGAACCCAGAAAATGTGACTTTATAGTGTGAGTCCCCGGGGAGTTCTGCAGCAAACGCAACAACTCAATTGGGAAGTATGTTTTAATTCTGAAGCTGCAGAAATAAACAACAACCCATCAAAAAGAAGATTGATTTGAACATGAATTTGTAGAGATAACCAAATTCTCTTAAAAATAATTACTTTCTGCATTTTTGGGGGGAAGAAGATCGATTTTGATATCAAGAGGCATCAAACAGGGTCAGAAATGACTTTCATCGTCTTTCTGTGGTCTGTCTAAAGAAAGTGCCATATGGTTGAAAACAGCCAAAGGATGGCAGGTTCAAGAGAAAGTGAAACAAAAAAAATTAGAAGTAGGAACTTTCACCCTGGTAATAAGATACATTACGGCATTTCTGTAAAACGATTCATAATAAAAGCTGCAGTCAGCTCTTCTGGGGTTTGAGGTGAGTTCTGTTTGTTTTGAATCTGCCATCGGCTCTCAAAATAATTCCACTTAACAGCAATCACGTCCAGCACAAGTCCAACTTTCATTTATATTCATGAGAAAGATGACAATCAATTATCCAGGCTGAAAAAGCAATGAACACTTTAGGACAGCTCGGCGAAATAATTCAAAGTGTTGCCAGCGACAAATGTCTGGATGCCTTCAGTTCAGGCGATGTTCAGCACCAGTTGCTGTGTGTTGCATTATGTCATCGTAACAGTTTGGGCCCAAATGGGCCCTGACGAGGCTGAACGTGGCTCCTGAATCAGAATCACTCCGACACCACCTCTCTAAGTGATTTCGTTGGATGTTCGTATGGACAGTAATCGTCATTCTGGACTAGTCTTCCACCTGTCGTCTTACCTACAGTGTTACATCGTTCCTGAACACCTTTCAAAGAACTTCCTGCCACTTCAAATGAACGCTGACCACACAAGGGAAGGAAAACTGACAGCAAGAAAGACACAAACGCCCATTTCCGCAGGCCAGTAATACCTTGAGAATAAAGCAGACTAAGCTGTCTTTCTACAGATTTTATTAGAGCTGACTCACGTCGTACTTATATTCAATTATTCCAGCCTAATTTCCCACCATTATTGCTTTATTAATTTGTCCAAATACGCTACATGAACCCTCAAACTCATAAAACGACCTTTAAGCAGTGGCCGGTGTTTTAGCACAATAAACTGCAGTCAAGCTGACTTGTGCTGTATCTTCTTTATCGCCTTTACGTCTGAAAGTCCTTAGTATCGCAATTTGAAGCGAGAAGGTCCTTGGCTGGGATCCACTGCGAGAGTAAATGAAACGAGCACGTCCACCATCTCAGCCTCCTTCTTATTCCCCGAGACAAGAGGAGCGTCTTCGCTCCAGCGGCCCGATGAAGGGAGGGAGCACGCGGGCGCAGATCACACGGCTTTCTCCCGACAATATGGCAAATAGTGTCGCTTTTGTGAATGCCTTTGTGTAGCAAAGGATTCAGCAGTATGGCAACCTTTGGTGAACACTGCTGTGTGTGCACAGCCTTTTATATCTGGCTATTCATGTGTACAGGCACCAGCACCTTCTGAACACGGCCCTTTGTTTGCTTGCGTGCTTGCATAGCATTCCATAGAAAAAACATAAAACAACAACGTTTGTACCTGTTTGTGTTTATTTTACTGTTGCAATACACACACACAAAAAAGGGGGAATGCTTTATGACGACAGGGAATACCACACGAATGTTTTGTGGTACATAGTTATGTAATTTTAGTGCCATTTACATTTGTGTATATGTTAGAATACTGGCAGTAAAAGAAAGGGTATGAAAACCAACAAAAAGATATTTTCTTGTCAAAGTAAAAGGCCATGATTCTTTTCACAAGGAAGGAAAAGGCTCAAGTGTCAGTGTAAATGTGTGTTCATTAACTTATTGCAGTTAAGGCGGAATTAAAAAAAAGTATGGAAATCAATTTATTCAGGTCACGTGAATCCAATCAAAAACCATTTAACTCCTATCATTTTTTCATCCAGCCCGACGACACTGGAAAATGTGACACCACAGTGCACCACATAGTTTCTTTGCCGGTCTGCTGGCTCTTTGGTGCTGGACAGCGAGTGTACCGTGCATTTTTTTTGTTTATGCTGAAACAAGCTGTCTGCTGTGCTTGTAAACAATGCTGACGTGAACAGTGACAGTGAACATAAGTGGCGAGGCTGTGGACTGAAAACACAAAGGAAAAGAGCCGAAATACAGTAAAAGATGCTCAGAAAACATGCACAATTCGTACATGGGTGTAATCATTTCCATGTGTACAAAATGTTCAGCGTATTTTCTTCGAGGTCACACGATTATGTGTCTCTGACCCACTCTTTGTTTATGGTTTGCATGGTATATATGTTCATTTCAGCTCAAATATCTGCTATTCATTTCAAAGTAACTTGAATCTTTTTTGGATTAAATGGGGGGAAGTACATTTTTTCATGATTACATTTTCACTGTTCTGTGACTAAAACTGACTTTGATGCGACATCAAATTTGCCCAGTAAAAAGTCTTTTCTAAGCAAGTCCTCATGTAAGATCCAAGTCCTGGATGACAGGTGGAGAAGGTGCCTGATTATGTTGTCAAGTCATGCGTTTTTGCCATTTGTGATTATTCCAAGAAAGAAGCGACTCCTTCTGGTCTTCTACAGCAACTCCCGAGTGTTCGATTCAATGCGAAATTCCTGTATAACACCAACTTGGAATCAACTTGATCACAAACGGTTTAAGGCGGAATTCAAATGACGTTTGTAGTTTGTGAAACACCAGTTTCTCATGCATAGTTTAATTTCAAAGGATGCTGCTGCAGGGAGTGTTTCAAAGTGAGAGTCAAGTCAAGACAGGTGTACTCCGCGAGTGTGCGTGCTTGCGTGCGTGCGTGCGTGCGTGCGTGCGTGCTTGCCTGCCGCGGCTGTGTGTGTTTCAGTTTTTGTAGGCTACACACACCCACCCTCGTGCACTTGCTCTATTTACAGAGCCCGACAGTGTCTTGCCTTCCCTGTTTCGCCCTTGACTTTGAAAATTCTCCTCTCGTTCATGCGGCACATGAACATGCCAGAGTTTTGCCATTCCGTGTGCGCTTCTGTCCTGAACTGGACGGGCATTTCTAAATACAACAGCTGATAGAGAAGAGATGCAACAGAGAAGAGTGCGCGTGCAGAGAACGAGGCGAAGCGACAGGACAGATGCAGCACATGTCTGTAGGGAGGCTGTAAGAGACAGATATTAATGTGGCCACGGGAACACGCTGCAGTGATTTTGTCCTTGCGGTAACACAGGAACCAGGGAGCTCGTGTCTTTGTAAACACTTCTCTCTTTCAGAGGGTGTCGATTAATAAATGATCAAATATTCTGACAAATGTTTTCGAAATTGGCAATACCGACGTCGTTTTGTTAGCGTCCTTAATATTGGATCCATCACGTTTTTCTTCATGCCACTATACGAGTTGCATTTTTTCTTTATTAAATGAAAAAAAAAACTTTTGAAATGATCTTTTTGTCATGTCTTTCATGTAAGGCCAACTCTGAGTGGTACTTCCTCCTATATTGCATTTGTGCTTTAAAGTATAAGTGTGTGTATTTCCTGGCTTTGTATTTCACTCCATGAACTATGCACGTATGTGGTGAGTTACCATGGGAACTATGACATCTGTGACACCATGTGATTTTTTTTCCTGTCATTATGAGAAAGAACGAGGAAAAAACACACACACTTTGCTATGAGTGGTCTGTGGTCTCTCCAGCTGTGAGTGATTTGTTTGAGTGCAGCTGAAGGACGGGCGGCTTTTATAATGTTGTTTCCTTACACGTCGAGCTTACAAGTCTGTTAGCAGCAGAGATGCGTTTGGAAATTTGTCCGGGCAAGTTCAATGAGAAATGATGCGCAGCTGTCTTTATCCATCCGTTCTGCATAGGTTTCATTTATCCTAAAGGCTCATTCACACTGGACTCTTTGCACTAATTCTTCCCTGCTATCGAGACTTCTAAGAAATGAGGTGTTTTTTATACGGCTGTCTCTTGTAAATGATACGATGCTCTCTCTTTTTTTTTTAATGGGGCCACTCGATTCAGAATAAATCAACTATTTCCTCCTTCAGGACTTTGGATTTTTCACATGTTGAATTTACAAGTCTGGGTGGTTTTGGGCTTGCTGGTTAGCCTGCTGACTTTAACATTACACATACGTATGAACGTTAAAGGCTGTTGCCTTCTTTCAATGCATAGTTTTTTCCACAATTAAGTCATCAAAGATAACCATTAGCATTAGCAGACCTTGTAACTGTGACATGTTGCTCACAAAAGGCTGAGGCTCATCATTACACCTGGAATTACCTAAGAAAAATTTGTTTGACGAGGATAGTGTTGTATCAATGGCAATTTCATGAGCTGTGTCTAAAATGCATGGGAGTTTAGAATCATACCAGTCTTTAGTCCTGCATGTCTGCGCTTTGTCTGTATTGGTTTATTGCTGTTTATTGTCACTGGCATTTTAAAACGCATTTCGTACATGAATCATGTACTCTGGAGATTTCAGCACACAAATGGATCCTGTTTCCCCCAAATAACTGAAGGCTCCAACGTCAGCAGACCTTGATGAGTGAATCAGTCAGAAATAAATTGCCCACTCGGCTGTCATCGGCCGCAGAGATGTGCTGCCGCCACAGTGTATTCACGCAGAGGATCGCTGAAAGCACATGTGACGCAGATGTTAAACAAACGCAAAGTTCTACTGCCTTTGAGGAATTGCATTCCATTTGACGAAGTAATTGGGAATTATCGGTGGAAATCGGGATGTTCGGCTACATGCTCTGCTCTGGCTGCATGCTGGCGTGAATAGATCAGCTCCAAAATTGACTCACCTGTTCCTGGTTCTGCTCCTCACCCACAGCGCAAACTTCCTCCAAATCCATCAGAGCTTTTTCAGTTATTCTGTTGACTGATGGACAAACCAACAAACACATGAGGGCGGAAACATTGAATCCTTTGGCGGAAATAATAAACTTGAAAAATAAGTACCATCCATTTATTCATCAAACTTTAATCTCATCTTTTCAATTCAGGGAAACTTGAGCCGATCCCGTCTTGTTTTTTTTCCCTCAAGTATTAATCAAATAAAGATCCTTGCAGCAATTTTTTCAGTAAAAATTCTGGTGGTCCAGCAGTCCTCTGGGGGCCACTTTGACGGATCCAAACGTTTACTGGAAAGCAAGCAGTTCATCAACGTGACAGTTCTTTGTTTTAGTCCTGATGGAGGCAGCGTGTGTTAAAGTCAAACCGAGACCCCGATGGAACGCACACTCACATATAGGTTTCTCGAAGCTGGTTATGAACCTCCACCTCTATGTGTCTTTGACCTACATGGGGGGATGTGTGGAGGATGAGCCCCTCTCTCCTGCTTGACCCCCTCACGATAGCCCACTTCTGCCAGTCCAAAGACGCAGACCTGGCCTCACTTTGCCATCCATAGTGAGACAGATTGGCCAAGACCTACTCACGCAAGCATAAAACGCTGACTTTCTCTCCTGCTTTTTCGCTTCATACTAACAGGCACACCCGCACACTCGCAGACGCATGTACTCGCACGACCACGGAGCAAATCCTGTATCAGAGTGGTTTCCGAAGGCACTAAAGTGCACACCGTCTACCATTTTAGCCATAGTGTTGCTTCATCCTCTGACACACATATTCTTTCTCTCTATCTCTCTCTCTCTCTCTCTCTCTCTCTCTCTCTCTCTCTCTCTCTCTCTCGCTCTCTCTCTCTGTCTCTCTCTCTCTCTCTCTCT
>JASSRZ010000074.1:4482772-4492975 GCA_032164315.1 Malacoctenus gilli
TGTGTGTGTGTGTGTGTGTGTGTGTGTGTGTGTGTGTGTGTGTGTGTGTGTGTGTGTGTGTGTGTGTGTGCTGTGCAGAAGTATGTGTATACACCTGTCACTGGGCAAGTTTTGATACAGCGTGCAAAGTCTGGTGGGCTTTTTTTATGGGGTGATGTGATAAGAGCATTTGCATACAAGTCTTACTCACATAATGTTTTGTACTGTGCATAATTTTTGTGCTCCTGTATTTGTATACTTTGTATACTTTAAAAACCCCATGGGCAAATGGCAATTCTTTTAGGATCCCCGTTTTCTTAATGGACATCAGCCACACTGGGAAGTTGACGGACTCAAACTGTCATGGTGATTAAAGATCCCGAGCAGCTGGACGCATGGCGCGTCTGTTGTTCAGTGAGGAGGTTTGATCCCACATTAGTGGTGCCACATCTGTGACTCACTGTGGAACTCATGTATTGATCATGAATGAGGCTTTGTTGTCTCCCACAGATGGAAGAACAGCTTCACCACATGAAAGAGATGTGATCCTGAACAAAACAAAAAAAAATATCCTGTTATTGATGTCAATGAATGAACAGACTCCAGTAAAAAAGACATGGAGGAAATCTCACTTATCCTGACATGGTCTTGTGTTGAATATGTTTGCAGGAATACTGGAAAAATGGTAAAAACGGAGGCAGAATTATATGTTTACTGCTGAGGAGCTTTTTGTAAACCAAACAGGGTTTTTTGTCTTCGTTTTTTTGGAGAAATATAAAGATGTGTGATGGAAAAACTCCTTTTATACGAGAAGTGAAAAAGGTCTTTAAGTTCATGTTTTTCTAAAGTCTTGTGGAGGGAACACAAAAGAGCCCAATGCCAGAATATGCAAAGAGCTGTTGGACAGTTTGTGAAGGTTTTGGCCGCAAGCAAAAGGAAATCCTCCCTTCCAATGTTGGTTCTGAACTATATTCAAATGCAGTTGACTTATTCACGCTAGCTGTATACACACTGCCACTGGACATCTTTCTGTCCTGGCGAGATATTACTGATCCCATCGTAAAGTTGTTGCTTTTTTATCCTCTTAGTTTGGTGGACACGTAACACCTCGTAGTACATAGTCTATGAGTGTGAAACATTCTTTACTTTCATCTTTGCAGAGTTTGCCGTGCACACTGTGAAAAGAAATCCCTCGCTCTAAGATTTGTTTTAAGTCTGACTCTCAGTATAAATAAAGTACTGCAGGCACGCTTGTGTTGACTGGCTCTGGGAGGATTGTTAAGTGACTCATTGTTGTCACAAAGTGACTGAAAGTGAAGTGCTACACGGGTCACTTTATTTGCAAATATGTCAAGACAATTACGATTTACTGCCAAAAACCTCCTAACTGCCTCGGGATGTGTTAGAAGTTGTTTTGAGAAAGAAAAAAAAGACACCAACAGTAAAACTGTATGGTATGGGAGTGTCGCTCTTTAATATTTCAGCACCTCTTGTTTTGAAAGAGTATTTTTGAATTTGTGTCACAAAATAATTCAAAACATTTTTAAAAAATCAAGGTCAATCCACGTTCCAGAACTTTTGTGTTCACCCGTCTTGATGCTTATTTTATCTCTTGTACTGACAGCAAGTCACACTTAATCAACTCTTTTTCCACACAAATGTTACAGAACTCACAGACTGACGCTTGGCTATGTCCCTCGACCTCACAGATGATTGACAGTCGGCTGTCGACACAGAGGACAGCGATGAGCAACCTTCCGGCGAACGGTGGCCTGCAGAAAACCAGCACCTACATCGTGCCCTGCTTCCTCCTGGTGGAGGTGAGTGTGACATTCCCTTCAAACATGCAGGGACTGCCGTGGTCCCTCGTTTTGCACGTCGGAGTCCCCTCACTTGGGAGCGCTTGAGCATGATGTGACCTGAATACTGAAAGTCAGCTTGAAAGTGGCTTTTGGTTTGCTGTTCGTCGTCATGAATAACTGAAAGCAACATCTTTCATGTTTTGCCCGGCTAAACCGAAACGTCCGGTCACCAGTCTGCAGCTTTTTGTGCTCTTTGCAAAGGGAGGAAGTCAACGTGACAAGGCCTTTAAAAGTAAAGACGTGGCTGTTTTCTTTGTTGGTGCACAAGATTTTAGAAAAATACAAAATGAGCAGGAAACACACAGCAAGGGCATGGAAATCTAGGAAAAAATCCCAAAAGTTTACATTATTTCTCCTGCATCTCTTTCTTTCATCGTTTTGTGTGTTTCTCATGGCAGATTAACAGCCACCAGTTTCACCCAGAAATGGCAGATTCTGCTTTTAATTCACTGACTCCCAAATGACGTGATGATCTGATAAAATTGTCACAAATGGGCAATTACCCCGGATGAATGAACCACTCAGCGATAACATTAAGCAGGGGGCTGAAGGGATCTGTCGCAGAGACCCCTCTCGCGCGACCTTTCTGCTTGTGTTTCAGCCTCTTTCCTTTCCACTCCTCCCACGGCGCCTCCTCTCTCTGCCTGCAATCCCCCAATGCTCTGATGGAGCGCTCATGGCCTCAGCCGGATTTCCTAATTAATTGGCCTAATTTGAAACCCAATTAGCTTGTGCTACCGTGAACAGGCTGCAACCTGCAGCTTCTCTGAACGGAAGGAGGAACGCCAGAATTAGTTGAAGTACAGTCACTTTTTTTAGGGCATGAAGATCAGAGTGGGGAAAGTACTCAAGTATAGCTACTCCTGCTTTTCTTAATTGCACTAGAAAACAAGTGAAAGCAGTATCAATAGAGAAAAAACTCACTCAATGTTAAAAAGTGTTTATTCTCGAAAAGGTTTGAGAACTTTCAATTCAAGGAGTCTTTTTTGCTGCAGAAAAATATTTACTTTACTAATTCTGCCCAAAAAGTAGAGTTTATTTGATGACTGCATCAGTAACATCTGTAACAACTTGATGTTGGCTGTTGCAAATTTGCATTGCACTGCTTCAACTCAGACTCAACTTACTTTATGACTATATCAATAACAATCTATTCGTCTACTTAAACTTTCTTTGGTTGTGAAAACTTCAACAAGGTTAAAAGCAAAAGTCTTTTAGGTTTTTTGGTTAAGACTTTCTCTGTTGCAAAGACGGCCTTAATTATTTGACTATAAAAGGACACAAACCTAAAATTCCACTTACATACATTGATGCGGATATTTCAAATAGAATACTTCTACCTCTCATCTAAATAGGAAGTTTGAGAGCTGATAAAATTCAGCCTGAAAATGTGATTTTGCATTTCCCTTAGTTGAGCATTAGTTTAAGTTTGGGGGAGAAGAAACTTTGGAGGAGTTTACTGGAAACGACAAGAAGTTGCATTTTGAAATCTGGAGCTGGAGACACATGTGGGCTTCTCTTCTGAGCCACCAGCGGAGAAGAACTTTAGTCAGTGTGGTTACAGATCTGGAAGCCAACAAAAAGTTTGAAAGCGTGAACTGCATCTTTGTTTGGTTCACTCGGCACCTTTAGCTGAAGCCTCATCAGGGCGCTTTGTGTTGATACGCATCACCCTGACATCAAACAATAGCTTATTCATGTGCTCTTTACGCCTCATTCAATACATGAATCTGTCTCTCCCATCAAGTCCTCTGAACCACACCCTTGTTACAATCGTCTTCCAACTGCTGGAAAAATGTTGCCTGATCCCTGCAGGTTTACGCTGAGCTCCAGCTTGCGTTGACGTCATTTTCAGCGAGCACCAGTATTAGTTCACTCTTAACACCCTCTTGAGGACTACTCGGAACGATTTTCCAGTTTTGCCCAATTTTTTTCCTGCTCACAGTACATCTATAGTATCTGCAGGCTTGTATCTGTCAGAGGTGCTCCTCCTCTCCTCCGCTATTCTCTTTGACGGTCTCTCGAGTACTGCCCAGTCACTCTTTTTATGCCAGCTCTCTGCTTCACTCTTCTTCGGCAATCACTCCCTCGAGTAATTACATCGTTTGCACCATAGATCTCTCCATTATTCTCCTTTACTTGTAAAGATCCATCTCCTCCTCCCACTCAAGCGCCTGTCTGCAATCACACCGTCTGCATTCTCCTCAATTTTTCTACCGCACTTTTGTCCAGTTTCATGTTTCCTCCCGAGTCTTTGTCCTCGACTTGTTTGTCTTCTTCCACTCGATAAGGATGAATTCTTTTCCTCGGCAGACCTTGACTTTTCATGTTCACCTCACATGTTAAGGGGAGAATGTGGGGGGTTTCTGCCAAGAATCCCCTCCAAATCATGGGTGGCCGGCTTTTAACACCTCAAACATGGCCGGAGGCGCGGTGACTTGAACCTGGCTTGACTTCAGTCGCTGTTTATGCACCTGAATGGATCTCTGCGCGTCGCAGAAGTTTAATAAAGGGCACTTTAAAATTAAATTCCCCTCGTGCTGTGTTCATGCTCAAGTAGCTGGCTGTAGCATAGCCCCCCCCCCTCCCCCGGGGGGGCTCCCTCTCCTTTGTTGTTACATTAGCATCTCATTACCCATTTCTTTTTAATTCCAGCGCCCAGTCTTATTCCCCTTCCTCTCTTGTGATCTTGTTGCTGTGTTCCCCCCTCTCATTTCATCTCTTTTCCATATAATCTTACTCGCGGCCGCTCACTGTCGACTCCACTCGCTGTTTCCTCCACCTTTATCGTTTCTATCTGTCTGACGACGGCCTTTTTTCAGCCTCACTTGCCGGTTCATCGCTCCTTTTATCTCCCAGCCTGTAATGTCTGGCATATCTAGCCGTGATTACTGAATCTCTCTTTCGCGCTTTCACACTGTGAATATTTCCTCCTTTGACCCTCTTCTGTCTGATTCTTGGTTGTTGATTTATTCCACTGTTTGATTGAAACTTGCCTTATCAGTTTACAAAGAGAGAGGATTTTGCGGTCTCACTTTCAACCGCTCACAGTGAGAAAGACACGTTGTCCTCTTTCGCCTCCTTTCTCGCTGCCTTTTCTTTTTCCTGCTCGCTGTTGTTGTCGCTGGATGCTGCTGCTGTCGCCACCATCACGCTGCGAAAGCACACAAGAGGCCGGTCTGGGGCCCGACAGACGTGCAGCTTCAAAGGCTCCTCTTTAAAAAGTCATTTTGATACGACTGGTTCCTGACTTGCTTTAGACACTGGTGGGCTGGAGGGAGGGTGTGAGCTGCTGTGATCTAGTTCAGCCGCGCTGACTGTGAAACTACAGCGAGGCTGAGTTACAAAGTACTCGAGTACGAGAAAACTACAAGTGGACTGCTTGAGTGGATCCGGCTGTGCTGACAGCGGCTGCCAGCGAGTGTGTTGTAGCGTACAATCAGGTAGCAACAGCGATAACCTTTCGCTGCGTTCCGTTCACGGATACCAGTCGCCATTTTTCCAGTGGGTTTTAAGACTTTTCAGCTTTGCTGTTGAGCCTCAACTCTGGGTTCAGACTCGTCAATGTTCCTCCTCTGCGCTGTATCTTCACGCCATGCTGGCTGCACCCTGCTGTGGCTCACTGCCTTCTATACTTTAAACAGATCACAGAACATCACAACACATGATGTTTCATGTCTACAACCCAGCCTGACTCCTATTATATTCCAGCCCAGCCAGAAGTCTTGTCACACTTGTAGCTTTTGAGCTTCAGTGAAGTTTAAGAGATTATACGGAGTGAATCTAACCTTTATTGGTCCTTTGGGGAGACGACTTCTCTGCTCATGAGCCCACAGAGGGGATTAGGATGGTGGCAAGAACCAGTGGCTTCGACACTAACTTACAGTCATAGTTTCACCTGACAAACCAAAGTCGAAAGAATTTGAATAGTAATGTGTGAGTGTGTTGCAATCTGTGTCGAACTCTGTTCCAACTCTCCTTTCGTTCAGGGCACAGTTACAATCTTTAAATATCTGGCCAGTGGAAATAGGTGCGATGTGATTGTATCTTTCCGGCTTCGCCACATATTTTTGTGTGTCTTGCAGCGATAGTCACGCCTGCAGCATCTGATTAAAGACCGAATTTTTTTTGCGGTGGTGTTTGGACATGATACGCTAAATGTCACCACCATTATCACAAATCAGAGACCGTTTACAGGCACTAGTGGAGTTTCTCTTCATTTGTAAACATGCCGAACACAGCTTGCGGGTCCCAGAGAGAGCTGCGTCAATCGCAGTCAAAGCGTCTGAAGTGATGCCTCCAGGTCGGCTCCGGTCGGTCGGGCTGACGAGCGAGCAAGATGAAAATCTCTGATTCTGCAATGTGGATTTTGATTATGTGGCCACCCGACAGTGTTGCAGCGCGACTGTGACACAGCTGAGGGAAGAACTCGCTCTCCTTTTTCCAGGGAAAAATAACTCGTTGTGATCTGTACGCCATTGTTCAGCATTCATAAACCTGTTGACACTGGACATATTCCAGCAAGATGGTGACATTCCCCACACGATACATTCGTGTGATAAACATCAAGTCTCAGAGGTGGGATTCGTCTAAAGGTTGCAGACAAACTTTGGGTTTTGATGGTGGAAATTTCATTGTTTGTTGGACAGTAAACAGGAAAAACATCAAAAGACCAAAGCCAAAGGGAGGCAAAAGAGTTGCACTCAAACACAGTGTTGCGAAATGCATAAATGAGGCTCCTGGTACTACTTTGTGTTACTGATAAATCCCTTCATGGTTGCACCATTCAGAGAGCTGTTCTTCATACTCATAATTAGACTTAAAGAATAAGAGTTACAGTGATCCTGCTATCGGGCCCATGACATGAGGGAAACGTGATGACCAAGTTGTTGTTGAGCACTTCATTCACAACAAGTCTCTTCTGTCCCCTCCGCTTTAATTCCCCCACCACCACCATTCCGCACTGTGATCTTGGTCACGCCCATCGACCTTTAGTGGGGGCAAATTCAGGGCAGTGAGGCTCTTTGTGATGGCTAAACATGTTGATTTGAAGAGCACGAATTCCCAGTTTATCACAGTTGAGCCAATAATTTGCAATATGTGTATTGGATTTTTTTTTGATATCATGCTGACAGTAAGTTTGTACTCGGTGACAGTAGGCTGCACACTATTTTGCAAAGTGTACAAAGTGTGTTCCATTCATAGGTTCCTGGTTGTTATGGCATTTTTTCAAGTGATTGAAAATGAGTCGGCAAATAAATTCACTGACGGATTCTCGTTGCTGCATCGTTTGTAAAGAAACAACGTGCAGGATTGTGACTGCTGCTGTCAGCCTGTTTTATTGTGTTAGAAAAGTAGAAGTAATTAAAAGTGCCTGCATCCACAGGTAGTTCAACACTTTCTTTTACGTATATAAAAGGTACTTTGAGTGGATTATTTTTAAGTCATGCAAACTTACAAAGTGACTGATGCATTGGAGGGAAAAACCGCTATTTTTACAGAACGAGGGATCTGGAGGACCCCCAAGTGAGCCCCCCTCGCTCTGCTTTTTTCCACCTTGTCTGTCTTGTTACTTTGGGCTTTTTTCCATCATTGGGTGTTTCAGCATGTGTTTTTCCTGCAAAGTGCTTCGCCTTCAGGAGACATGGATCTCGCTCGCTGCTGCTGCTGCTGCTGCTGTTGCTGCTGCTGCTGCTGTTGCTGCTGCTGCTGCTGTTGCTGCTGCTGCTGCTGCTGCTGCTGCTGCTGCTGCTGTCATGCTGAGCGTAGATGACTTTTGGCATCTTTTCACGATAGTTGGATTTTCGGTGCTGCTGCAGCATTGTTGCTTCAATAATGAATGCTCCAAGCCCCAACTCGCCTACAACAAAGCACCTTCCCTCTTTGCTCATGCTTACTTCATCCAGATTCCCCGCCGGGTGTGACACCGCCGCAGCTCTTCGTCTGCCTCCAGGCACTTGTTGGATCTGTTCACTCCTCAATAAATACTTTTTTTTTTTTTTCAAAAAAGCTCCACTTGTGTGAAATCCAAGACCCCCCCTACACATGCTGCTATCAATGTTTCTATAATGAAGCAACAAGCTTGCTTAGCAAATGTTCCCTTGACTGTTGTTCTTTATGCACTTCGAGGCTTGAAATAAATACCTGCTCTGGTGTACCTTGATGTACAAAAGTAACTCTCCCACCAACATATCTGTCACTGAGTTATTCTGCTTCCCTTGACTAAGGGGTAAATGGAACTATTTATATTTTTCTTTCTAATCTTCACAATCAAACCATCTCTTGTTCTCGTACTGCAAACATAGAAGCGAGGATATTTTCATGACAACAAGGAATAAATCTCGATGATTTGCGTCAGTTAGTATTTTTACCTCCCCTGTTAAGTTTAGATTTTCCCACTCGTTTGTGAACGTTGTCCGAATCCAGTCGTTGATAATTGTTAGAGGATTCATTTTTCCTGCATTTTTATGCTCATTTCTTTAAGAAAATGTTTGCAAAGTCTTCCTGGGTGTCCCCTTCCTCCCGCACGCACGTGACTCTGCAACGACACTGTAACAGTTCAGTCGCACGTCATTCTCCCCCTAGTTTTCTCCTCATTATCTCTCAGACGCCATGAATAGCACCTCCCTGCTTCTGTGTGCTGCACTGGGATTTCTCTGCATTCTGGGTGGATGTTTGAAACACTTGTTATCTCCACTGCTTCCCACCTGTTATCACTTTGGGAGGGAGGGGTGGGAGGGAAAGAGCCAAGGATGAAAGGCTCCGTATACCCCAGTCTACTGTAGGTGCATGTCATCTGCAGGTATTGAGTAAATCTAATCTTGCCTCGCTCTTGCTTCTTTCTGTGCTGCATACGATTATAGGATTGGAAACAGCATAACGATGCTCGGTTGTTTGGAATAAGAAAAGCAAAAATGAAAGTACAATGTTAGAAAAATACCCCAAAATAACAGCTTATGAAAGCGACAGGACAACAGATTGTGTTCGCAGTCAAACTTGTGAGTGCAGTCGTGTCTTGTTTTGCAAATAAATGACATTTTTACTGTAGGAACACTTCAAATGCACTTGTTCAAATAGTTCTAAGGAATAGGAAGCTTTAGAATAAGAAATTTGAAAAAAAAAAAAAGAAACCTCAGCTGTATGCTTTTATTCTGAGAGACTCTTTGTATGTGTGAGCCTGCATCTGGTTTTATTTCTCCTGTCTGGGAGATGCGGGGGCACGTGCGCTGAAAGGCAAAGGATTTTGTAGAATTATGTGATTGTCTTTTTTGGTGCGTCGCCGCGAACGTTTGAAATGTGCTATTCGTCGGCACGAGGTTTTCTTGCGTGCATCTGTGTGGTGTGGAAGGAGAGAAGGAGGGAGAAAGAAAAGCTCTGGGTTGGGCAGATGTTGTGGAAGGTTAAGCAGATGCTGTGCATGAGATAGATGGAGTGGGAGCGAAGGAGAGAGGCTGAGAGAGAGCATATCTGGATGCTTTTGACAGCGAGGGCGATTGAGAGACACTGAAGGAAATGCAGCGAGACACAGAAAGCGTGGGTTCCAAGCAAGATTGAGGAAAGATGATTTTGACAGATAAGGAAAAGGCGAAAAAAGAGACAGCAAAACCAGATGAGTTTAAGATAAACAAGGCAGGGTGATAAAATACACCCGGTAATCATGCAAACAAAAGAGCTGGGAGAATGGTGAGGAGGAAGGGGGAGGGCACGTGGGTGCCCAGAAGATGAATGCCTGCTTTGATCCTCCTTCGCTCCCTTGTCTCCTCTTTGTGTTTTATCTTACTCACCACTTCACCCTCTCTCATATGTCCTCATTTACTCTATTGCACCTTCTCTCCCTTGCTATTTTTTTTCCTCTCTGCTTCCACCCTCACTTTTATTTCCCAGCGGCGCACTCGGCTTCGCCCTGAATCACTCTGTGATATACTAATGTCTCATTAACTCTCTTACCCGTCTGTTTATCTTCCTCCACTCTCCCCCTGCTGCATCTCCCGGTCCTCTCCTTATGACTCGACCCCTCTGGCTTGTCCAGTCTCTTTTCTTTTTTGTAAATTGAATCTCCATTACGCTCGTCTTGCTCGGTGTGGTGTAATGCACTCCACTATCACCAGGCGGCAGTCAAGCCCACTCATTTGCTATAGTTATCCAGGTTGTCCCTGTGATATGTTCCAGTGAGTGTTGTGGCTTTTGCCTGTTCCATACATTACCATATGATTCATCCAGATGAATATGTGAGAGAGCAGCGTGCGTGCGTGCGTGCATGCGTGCATGCGTGCAAGCGAGCGTGCGCGTGTATATGTGTGTGTGTGTGTGTGTGTGTGTGTGTGTGTGTGTGTGTGTGTGTGTGTGTGTGTGTGTGTGTGTG
>JASSRZ010000074.1:4493075-4503511 GCA_032164315.1 Malacoctenus gilli
GTGTGTGTGTGTGTGTGTGTGTGTGTGTGTGTGTGTGTGTGTGTGTGTGTGTGTGTGTGTGTGTGTGTGACTTTGTGCCCCAGAAAAACAAGTTCATGTCACCTCATCTGTATGCAAGCTTGTAACTTCAAAATTAGACCTTCTTTTTGATCCTTCTGCTGAATGTCGGAGAGATAAAAATCTGCTGTGAAATATTCAGTTTCCCTCCTCAATCACATGAGCGAGTAATTATGTGAGTGAGCTCATCAGGCAACCGAACCACACAGAGAAACTGGGAGGGGTGCAGCCTCATCTCGTGCCGATTTTCTTTGGATAATTATGCTGCGAATCGCACACAAACCAGCCCAACACTGATGTAAAGTGATGTTTCTGTTGACGTTGGCTGAAGGTAACAAAGACAGCTGAAGGTGATTGAGATCCAGTCTGTTTGAGGTTGATGGATGACAATGTGTTAGAAATAGACGTATCACACAGTAACCTTTGCTGGGAACAATGTTTCACACCTCACTGGAAACACCTGTATGTTTCAACACAAGCCTGAGACAAGCTGGCATATACTTTCTGCTCATGCACTAAATCAACTGAGTGTGACTCATTTCTAATTTCAGCCACAGTTGAGTTACGTTTCTGGGGTTTGTTCTCTGTAAATATCCATCCCTCCTAATAGTTAACTTCTGTGTTTATTTGTCCAACCTGTTGTTCAACTAGGAAGAGATCCAAAACCTCTTTTCCGAGATGTCACCTACAGCAGCAAATAGGAAACACAGTAAGAAAATTGCACAGACTCCAGGTACGGATTCTCACATGTCCTCAGTTTGGATTTAAAAGCTTGAATACTGGAAACACTTGTGGGTTTAGGGCTCACAGACAGTATGTTTACACGCAGCTTTAGAAAATTTAATCACCAGCTAAGCTGCACTGAAACTAGACTTTTTATGCACGGAAAAATAACTTAACCTGGCTGAAACAGGACCACCCTGAGCTCTGTTAACACACCCAGATAACGCGACTGGAAGGTAAGTTATTTCTGAAGGCATCCATGTGGCCTGTCTGCGAACAGACTCGGCGCTCCACGCAACGTGGGATTTCACCCAGAAATGGAAGGGAATGGTGTATTCACATTTTTGTAGCTTTCAGGAAAGTAACAACCAGAGAAAAAAAAACAATAAACACCATAGTTGCCGAGAAGCAGAAAAAAAACAAAGTCGAATCTCCAATCTTCAGGTCACTTCGCATTCCAGTTTGAACTGGAAGCACTCGGAGAGCATGAACCTCTGCCAAGGTGCCCGTTAACCTTTCGCGCACACCAGACTCTCTTAAAGGGCCGCATACTCTAACAAAAATGTTGATTTCCATCCTCTGAGAGTCACCAGATTGCCGCCAAGTTTGATTGTCAAGAACTTTTTGTTTTGCTCCGCTTACAGACAGAAAAACAAACCAGTGCAGTGGTTTTTGTTACTCATTACCTCCCTGGTGATGGTAATAAACAGACAATGCTGCATATAAAGAGCACATTTTAGCGTGTTACAGTGTTAACACGTGTTATAATTAACACTTAGGTCCAGGTGTCAGAATACAGCAGTCTCAACTGAGTCCCTTTAATTGAGGTGTGTGCTCAGATCACAGGCTATTTTTGTGGGACTGCCGCTTTCTCGGGTGTCTTGAAGGACACAACCTGTCTGAAGCAGTAGACGTGTCACCTGCCAGCAGGTTTTTACCCTTTCTGTGATGCTCAGTCCAAAACATCGGGGGACACGTTGAGAGCAAAACGGAGCAGCGTGTCTTCGGTTCATCCCGAGCAGCGTGACATTCATCGTCTCCCGGCAGGGTGCTGTCATCTCAACACCAGCCTCCGTCCACACATTCACACCCTCTGTAAACATGTTTGACTTTATCAGTTGACTTTTCTGCCATCTGGCCGGTCCACGCAAGCCAAGGGAAGACATGTATCTCCTGCGCCCAAGCTCACAGTTTCTGCCCCGGGAGACAGGAGCGCTGCCCACCCTATTTTTCACCTCCCTTTTTCCCCTTAATACCCCCATCATTGTCACATTTTATTTTCCATCGCCCCAAATAGCTTTTAAAACCAGCGCTTTCTGCTCAGTTTCAGTCACATGAGCCCTAAATTAGTCTCTTTGATTTCTTGGTTTCACTCCCTTTGAAGTGCCGAGGTATCTGCATTAAGCCTTAATTACACGGCCTGATAAGTCCCGTTTAGTTTACTAGGTCAGCGAGAAAGGGGCCACGTTCTTCAACGGGCCTCACTTTATAAACTCCACGGCTAAATTTATGCTGACAGATTCTTAGTGAAACCTAATTGCGGCTCATTGCATAACAGCGTAATCCGTCATTTGTCATCCCTGCATGTAAAAACTCCCAGCAGACATTGAGACTGGTTGTTGAGCATCAAATCTCACAGGAGTTAAGTGAATAAATGGGATTTGGTGAATAAAAAACCCCAAATTTGTCATCTTGTACCGAGACATTGTGAAGATGACAACAGTTGGGTGGAGTGTGAACACTGAGCAACAATCAGGACAGGAAAAAGGGAATCGTAAACTGTGACGATGAGTGAACAGGATGTGTTGGGAGTACTTGTGTTCGATGGACGTCTTGACCCCGTGGGGCCTTTTTTGCCCCCTAAATCTCTGCAAATTAGTATTCCAAGGTGACTTGTGCAGGATGAGCTGAGACGTTAATTAGTAACCATCGGCTCATCGTTGCTTCGACCTTTACGGATGCTTAAACAAACTGGCTGCAGCTGCAGAGTAAACAGGAAGATGCGTATTTGTTTTTGTGGGAGGGGAAAACAAACGGAATGCCAAATATTGCAAAGGCTTTTTATTTCCACTCAGTATTATTCATGAAACAAAGAAAATTCAGTCTGCTCCCGCACCAAAATCAAAACAGCAACTGTTGAAATTAGAGGCCTTCTCTTGGATGGCGAATGAATAAACAGATCCGACAATAAAAAAACAACAGTCGGAGCAGCACGATGTAATAAAATTGTGTAGAGTCAATGATTTTACAAAGGGCAGGAAGAATTTCACAAAACTTTCGCAATGTTGAAATGTATTTTGTGAGATCTTAGTCTCAGAATTAGTATTATAATTGTGCATTCTTCTGCCCGCTGGATCGTTGGAACGCTGAGGCTCAAAAAAAGGTTTTAATTTGCACTCGCTCGTGCCAAGAGAAAGTGGATGTCATGCATAATGCCCCTTGATGTGTTCTTCACAGCCTTGTTTAAACATTAATCGGTGTTTGTAGACGTTCCTTACTCGCTGCTTCCCACCTTTCTACACCTCCTTCGCTTCAGCACCACGATCCTCTGGAGAGAAGTCGGAGAGATGTCGGAAAGACACGTTCAGCGCAGCGTTTCTGTGTCAGAGTTCCTCCTCAAACATGGAAATGCACCCACATGCCCACAAACGCTCGCTGCACATGGATGCTCTCCCACGCACCAAACACCCAAAAACTCACACAAAACTTGTGCAGATTGGAAACAATCGAGAAACAGAAACGGTCGAGAAATGAGCTGCTTGCTTAAACTACAAGGTGCAGATACTTGCAGAGCAGGAAGCCTGTCTGGATGTGTTTGTGCATGTGTTGCTTCTGATTTCTGAGTTGGGGACAATGTGCGTAATCAGTTCAGTACGATCAGCTGTTTGCTTTGCGGAACCCACCGTGTTTCTCACATGAGATTTTTTTTTAAACTCAAAGAAAATAGTCAAAGGAAACAAAACAACAGATCATAAAGTGGAGCATCTAATTAAAGGCATTTAAATTAGGTCACCCGCGCTCCGTTTTCATCCCTCTTTTTCCCTTTCTTGCTCTCTTATCGTCATCGTCACTGTTCATGATGTAAGAAGGCTGAAAAGTGTTGCACGTAACAAGTCTCCTGTTCCCGTCCCTTCCCTTCCCCAAAGCGTTAGTCCATGTGGGTACACTGTCACTTCGCTGAGGAGGATAAACATGCTGGAGGACGTTTTCTCAGTGGTTTGTCACTGTTGTGGCCATCTGCTACGAAGAAACCTCTCCTGTTTCTTGCTCTATCTCACCAACTGGAACCTTCCTCACATCCCCTGAAGTCTAATCTTTTAAAAAATATGTGAAAGAGGTTTTACCCCTGACTACATTCGTCTGTACGGCTCCAAAACCAAATCAGGTTACTCGTAAAAAAAGGTCAAAAAGGGTTCTGCTCATTTGACGAAAGCTGTCAAAATGGATTAAGAAGAAATGAGAATGTTCATCACAAAGTGAACTATGTGCATAACGAGACAACCGGAGAGCACTGCAACAGGCAGCAGCTTCCTAGAATACACCTCGGTGCTTACCATTGCTGACCTACGTTGGCCTTTGTTGATCTCGTGTTCAACTACTCTTGTTTTCAAGACAGTCAGGTCAAAGCCCTGCTCACAGTTGATGTTTGAGAAAATCCAATCAGCGCTTCCTCACTGTTCTCACTTCATTCAGTGTTCAACCACGGTCCTCACTTTCCCTATTCAAATGACCCCTGAAAGTTTCATCAGTAACCAGTGACATAACTTCAAAAAAAAGCCATGATGATGGCTGTTAGTCATACTTTACCCAAAGTTTTCACACTTTATCTCCCGACACTGAAACCTTCTGCGGCTCCCACAGCTTTCCGATTTGCTTTTGAATGTTTGGCGTTGTGAATCACCTGTTTATCTTTTTTTATTTTCCCCTTCTGTCAAAGGCTCATTCTGTACTTTCAAGTCGTTGTTTGGCTTCATGACTAAATGTTGCTAATATTTATATTCAGCGCTGCCATAGGAGCCCTCTCGTTCCTTTCAAGCTCGGCGGTGATTCAGATTCGGAGATGTTTCACATTGCAGAGCAAGAGCAGCAGCAGTGGAGCTAAAAACCAAAGTAAACGAAGAGCTTGTGATTATAGGGATGTAATGTACATTTGCAAAGTGGTTTCCAATCAGAATGCTTGTGGTCTCTCTTCTACAATCAAAGGGGAAAAACACAATGCTGTCAGTTGCCACCAAGCCACTGTCTCTCCATGCCCCCATATTGCTACCGAGCTCATTCCGCCAACAGAGGCTTCCCATGCTGCTACAGTCCTTCTCATCCAATTGAAGCTCATCAAAACACATTCAGGTTGCAGATTATGACAAGATAGTCGGGGGAAAATAATATACTTTCAGCTGTTGGATTGGGAGGATTTCCAGTTACAGCTGGGATTTCAGACAAGTGAGGTCCAGGAGCATGAATGAATAATTAGCACTCCTGCATCCATCCAGAATAGCATGTTTTCTATATTTATCATCCGCTGCTGCTCACACACACATACACTCTGCTATGAATTGCTAATATTGTATGTATAATTTATCATTTCAACAGTTATGAAGGTCATTTTTCATGCTCCATTGGCAGTACTTTACATAAAAGTTACATAACAAATTTTATAGATGTCAGAATTGCACCACCCAATGCATATAGTAACACGCGCACACACGCACGCACACAAAAAAATTGCTCTTCTTCTATACGATCTTTCTGTTTCTGCCAGGGTAGTTTTGTTCTCTTTTCTGCGATTATGCCCCCTCCCTTACACATCTGTGCCCCCGTCTCCCTCTTTGCCTTCTTCCCCCAACATCGCCATCCATCTTCAGTTCTTCTTCTGTTCCTCCATACAGTGTTTTTTTTCCTTTGATTGCTCTCCATTTGTTTCTTCACCCTCCCACTCTGCATGCTGACATTGCCTTGCTGGAAGGATCTCTCTCTCTCTCTCTCTCTCTCTCTCTCTCTCTCTCTCTCTCTCTCTCTCTCTCTCTCTCCCTCTCCCTCTCTCTGTCTTGCTCCATCATTCTCTCTTTTTCTCTCTCACCCTTTCTATCTATCTCTGTCTCTGTCTCTGTCATTACTCTCTTTCTCTATCTCTCTCCCTCTATTTGTCTCCTTCTGACTCTGTCTTCACCTCCCTCCCTCCCTCCCTCCTTCCCTCCCTCCCTTCCCTCCCTCCCTCTTCCACTCATCCTCTACCCTGACTATCTCTCCACGCATACTTGATTCATTTTACACATTACGGGAGCATCCATCATTTTTCTCTGTGAAGGGAAATATCCCTCGTTTGTTTTTTTTTTTCTTTTTTAAACCGTAACAATTTTCTCCACTTCTCTTTTTCTTCCATCTGTCGTTTTTTTTCTCCCCCAACTCCTACACCCTCCTGTGGATTTATTTCTAAAGCTGGAACCAATATGTTTTATTTCCAGCTGGTCATCATGGCAGGGACCGTTCTGTTGGCGTACTACTTTGAATACACGGACACGTTCCCCGTGCACATCCAGGGCTTCTTCTGCTTCGACAAAGCCTACTCCAAGCCGTATCCGGGACCGGAGGACAACAGCAAAGCGCCGCCTGTCCTCGTCTACTCCCTCGTCACCGCCATCCCCACTGTGACGGTGAGTCTGTGCGCTGCCTGTAAAAAAAAAAGAAAAAGGAAAGATTTTTAAAAAAGAGAACTTCCACAGGTGCTCCTCCTCGACACGGCAACCGCTCAGCATCACCTGCACGTGATCGATCCGTGATTGTGTCAAATACACGCAGAGACACGCAGATGTTTCCTCCTTCACTGCACGTGGTGTTTGTGGATTGAAAGAAGGAGCATATATGTAGGTGTGCGTCCTCGTGGTCTCTCTGTTCGGTTTGTGTGCATGCGTTCACTGTCATAACCATGGCAACCGGCACTATATTTGTCCTCCGTCGAGCCGTCAGCGAGAGCTTCAGTATACTGAGAGTCTGTTCTTATTTCAAGCCTGCAGGGCTATTAGACCTGATTAAAACAGAGGCTCTGATTGAGTTCCCTTATTTGTACACGAGGGACCTTGTGCACAACTTTTAAATGTCTTTAATATTTAAACATCGATGCAAAATTGCAGTGTGTACAATTGAATGCACTCGATCAAACATCATTCACCCAACTATCCATTTTAATAGTCTTCGTAAATAATGTGTGTCGTTTCATGGGCAGTGAAAACCCGTTTACTACAACAGGAGCTCTTGTTACTTCCTATGGCTCAATAAAAGCAGCCATGGATTCTCGTCATTAGCATCGTGAGATGTGATTAATAATGGAACATAGCTTCACATCTTCATCAAAGCCGTGTCCCCGTGTCTTCTGTCTTGTCCCCCTGGGGCTTGTCTCTTTGATGTCCTACAATTAAGTGGCATTACGACACATCTGCCTCTGAGTCACACGTTGAGGGTGTACTCGCATAATCGCATGTCGAGTATCGGGAAGTACAGGCAGTCCTGGGTCATATGCTGCTGCCCCAATGAGGCCATCCCAATCGTCTCATCCAGTTATTGGCCCAATGTCGATTCATGTTTGGTCCACGAACGGCTCGTTTTGTTCAAGCACCTCATCTCGGAAATCCAAGCGATTTGAGCTCGAGGAGACTCTTCATAATCTTTCCATTCAGCCAGCAGATGCACAGGTGTATGTGTTTATTTCTAAGTGTTTGTTTGTTTAGAGCCGTGCATGCACTTGGATGGTTTGGAGCGTGGCGGTATGTGAGCTGTGCTGAGTGGGAGCGCAGTGGCGTGATTCTGCCTGGAGAGTAAAGCGGCTTTTTTGAACGTCAGAGCATCTGTGTTCTCTCTCGCTCCAAGATAGCACTCCATCCCACGAGTCCCCGCTCGGATACAATAAAAAAGGCAGAAATTCAGCTTCAGAGTTTTCCATCACATTTGCACTCAGACTTTCAGCATGAAACACGAAACGAACAAAGTCCTCCCACTGACGGGGCAGACGTTCGCTTTAACAAGACATATAGACTACAGACTCCGATAGACTGTGTTTGGATGGGGACTGTGAACGCTGTGGAATCTCTCATGAAGAAATCCACAGGTTTGACTTCCCTCCATTAGACCGCTCTTTATTTTTGTTGCTGTCTGTTTGTGTAATGCTGAGGAACCAAACAAGTGTGAAAAGACGTTCATGTTTGATGGTTTTAATGATTAATTTCCCCTCTTGGGCTGAATGAGTTGAACTTTTTTAGCGTGTTCACATTTGTGTCCCGCTTACAGCATAAATGGGTCATCAGGGAAAACTTTAAGTTATTTTTTGCATGATTCTTTTTTTGGTTTCTTCACAATTTTGTTGAGTACTGGACTGAATAGACTGGTGGAGTTGATATTCCAGGTATTTTTACCACCTGGGAATTCATTTAAGGATGATAATATCGTTCAAAAACATCATAACTTTGAGCGATTGTACAATCTGCACATGGCTGAGAATCTCAAACAGCGACTGAGCTTTTTTTACATTTCTCTGCTGCAACACGCCTGAAACCAACAGATGTGCTATAACTAAGCCCTGCAGAATAATCTCACACCCAGCCACTCATTACAATCAGGTGTGTCAGAGGTGGTTCTTGTACCCTCGAAACAATAGCGACTACTGCAAGTGCCTGAAGGTCAAAGCTCTGTGTGGTTTCAATGCCACCTGGCCTCAAGACATCTGATTGCACTGAATGCCTCTTTGTCTGATACTGACTTACCCTCACGTAGAGTCAAGCAGAGGGACTTAAAACACAATAATTTAAAGAGACACCACAATGTGAGAGCTTCCTTTTGTGTCAGACTCCAGTTTGACTGACACCAACTGATTGTTCGGCACTGGAGTCCGACTGCCGGACTCAAACTTGTTCAGAATTGAAGCATCTCATCTCATCTCATCGAACTGAGCTTGCCCTTGTGCACTTGAAGGTTCAAACCCTGCAAGTGCAGAAACCTGCAGTTCTCGTAACTGAAACATTGAATCCCAAACAACAGGTGTCTGCTTCAATCCTGCAAAACAGCCTTTGCATGTTTGGGAGTTCAGCTTGTTCCTTTTGCTTCTTGCTGAGCAACAGAGTTCTTGCCTCCTTTTTTCCAGAGCTTGATGATTTCATCATTTTGGTCTGATTGCAAAGGTGCGAATGAAGGAGCATAGTCAACTTTGAGGTGAATATACACTTTTGTCGCTCAACTATGTATATATCTATAGTACACCTGAGTCAATGATTGTGTTGCTATAAGGTTTTTGCCGATTTTTCAGATGACTGTGGATATTTTAAAACCAGGAGGCATCTCAAGCAGTCGGAGGTTGTAAGAGGACTGAAAACCACTGACATGAAGTGACACATCAGGCCGGATTAGAGTTATTCTCGCAATTATCTGAAGATTTACCGTGTGCTGCACATCTCTGCTGAAGGTTTTCATTTTCATCACTGAGCCAAATGAGGCTACAAAGACAAATACACAAGTGACAGTAAAGGCTTTGAGGACTGTAGAAAGAAACAACATGGTGCAAGTTTATACAACTTAAAATGCTTTGTGAATGAGATGACAAGTTCATCTGTTTGTATTAATCTCTTGGATACACTTGGATATCTGTTCGACCTTTTTGGCAGGAATAAGGATCATGTGTATGTGTGTTATTGCACAAGATCCTTTGGGTTCTCATGGCAACAACAATCAACCATCGTGTTTACTGTTTATTTGCAATTTTGTTTTTGGATTTGAGTGCATTTCCACTTGTTTCGTTGTATTTAGAGGTTTTTTTGGAAACTTGCTTTCACATCTCCAACTTGTGTTGTTGATTGGAATGTTTTGGAGATTATTTCTCCATTTGAAGACTTTTTGGAGTTTTTCTCTCACAGGCGACGATTTGCTTTCGATGTGCTCAGGTTTCGGTAAAGTCTGTAGCGAGTGCTACATAACGCCGAGGCGACAAGGAGAGAGGAAGTGAAAAGGCGAGTGAAACAGAGGCGCTTGTGTGGTGCTCTGCAAAAAAAAGCTGTAGGTTTCAGTTTATCGAGAAGGTGAGTGTGTGGGTAGATGACGGCGCACATCTTCTCCTTCCTCCACCACTACTGAAAAACCCTTTGTACGTGCATGCTGAGAGCAGCTTGTGTGTGTGCGTGTGTGTGTGTGCGTGCGTGCGTGCGTGTGTGTGTGCTCGAGAATGAGCGCCAGAGGCAATTTTGACGACTCCCCATAACTGAGATAAATGCAATTCATTCGCCTGCAAACACACATTCACATAGAATACAGTGTTGTTTAACATTTAAAACAATCTGTTTCTGATGAACAAGCATGAGTGATTTCTACAGGTGACATTTTTGCAGCGCTCTCATTTCTCTGAAAGAGCAGGACAAATAGCAGCGGGACCCATTCAAATGCATTTCACTGACACCTCGGTGCGTGCCGGCTGCACACCCCACATCCACCTGCGGGTCACTACAGGGGAGCGGCTTCCAATCGGAGGATCAAACGGTAATTGTGGGCTTGAGTCGTTTGTGTCATAGAGGCAGCCTTTACGGCACGTGGAGATTTACACTGTGCCAGACGCGCGCACACACACACACACACACACACACACACACACACACACACACACACACACACACACACACACACAC